>SNQJ01S0015320.1:0-16103 GCA_010110895.2 Picea sitchensis
CGACAAGAAGTAAAAAATAAAATTTACAAAGCTTATGAAGACGACTCTCAATCCTTGAAAATAAATCAAATCCAGGCTTAAAATATGTAAACCAATCATTCACCCAAGATAAAATTTCATCCCAGACAGTAAAGAAAAATCTGGGCAAAAAAAAGAAAATTGGTTTTCACTCAACAATTCCTACGGGAATCGTCGCAGGTTGTAGAAGGGTACAATGCGACGATCTAGGATTGTCACATGCTGTCAATAAGTCACAATGTGGCATCTTCACCCTGGTCTACACAATCAAAGTGCGATGATAAAGGATCCTCGCAGGCTGAGAATAGGAAACAGTGCAACGATCTCTGAACATAAAGAAAATTGGGAAGAATGACAAAATTTCTCAATGAACCTTCAGACCCAAGGAGTCAAGATGGATAACCCACAGACGCAGAGAATGAAATAGACCAAAAGAAGGCAGGCTAAAACCAAATAAGAAGCAAAAAGACAAAAAAGGTTGTATCCCCAATATGGTCGTCAATTTTGTTATCGGACAAATCGGTAAGTGCGGACACAAACTAATCTCCCTAACTTCCATAGAAATCTAGAACAAAACAAGACAGAATACAAACTTCACCTTAGACTTCATTGTCATATAAACTAGTTTAGAGAGGTACAAGTGACATACCTTTTAAATGATGATTGATCCTTGCTAGTGTCTTCCTTGTTGCTCCATCTTTGAGTTTGCGGGATGGTGAACCTGATTAAGAAGCACAAACCAACAAAGAGAGAGAGAGAAAAAAGATATATATATTCCGATGAATTATATGTATAAGATCAAGGAGTTATACAATAAAATCCAAGACATCTTTATAGGGAAGAAATGTGTTGCTTCATTATATTAAATGGAAAGTGGAGAATACAACAAATGCCTTGATGTTGCAAGGTCCCTTTCAATGGCTCTTTTCTCCAACACACACACCTTTTCTCCAATGGCTTTGATGAATAATATCCACAGTATGACTTAGAGAGCTAAAGGAAAGCTATCTCAAGTATAATTTGTAGTAGAACTCTTCATGTATATGAAAGCCTTTTGCAAACCTTAGCCTTTTCCATAAGAGATCCCTCTTTATATAGGGTAAAAGAGGGATGGATGAGGAGATTAGGATGATCCCACTAAATAAGAGAAGTGAGTAATATCCAAACCGATTGGAGGCCACCTCATCTTCTAGAGGATTCCCTTCTAGAAAATTCATGAATTTTGACTTTTCCCTTTCTTAAGCATCCTCTTACCCTATGCACAGGCATCCTGTGATGACGTCACAGTCTAGATTTGGTGCAAAGTGTGACAATCAAGCATAGTCACACCCCATGCATAGAGCAGGGTGCGACGATATCTCTTGTCATAGTTTTTAAGGAAGAAACGAAAAACCACTTTTCTCATGGAGAAAGTCTCTTTTAATGTTTTCAAGGAACATGGAAGTGAGTTATGCAAATGTCATTAGTTGATCACTGGGGTGACCAAAATAATGTGTAACAGTGTGCACCCAAAAAAATATGACACACAATTTTTACTATGCAGACTTGTGCCTAGTAGTTCTTAGGTGTGTGTCAAACTAAATAAAAGACTTCATCAAAGACAAGTAGAGAGTGTCACTTGAGGAAAGTGAATGCATCCCCAATATGGTACGTGTGGTTCATACATTGACATAGGCAAAGCTAGGTTGTAAGACTCCACGTGATACAGGTGTTCAATGTAAGAAGGAAATGGAGGATGTGATGAGAATGATGAAAATAATAGCGCCCATGCAACGCTCGATGCACTTCAGGAACAAGTTTAGTTAATTTTCTTTGTATCTCTACCTATAAATAATCATAAGCATCCCTTCTTACATTCATGGTCCACTCGTGACAACTTCAACCAAGATAGAGATTGTCATGTTCTTTTAAGGAGAGAGCCTTGAGGGGGTGTCTCCTTCTTTGTAGCATTGGGGTTTTGAGGTTGGAAATAGATACATTTGGAGACTACAAATAATTTATGCTTACATCGATAGGCAAAGATCAATCTTGAGTTCAATTATCTATGTCATTCATGATACATCTTATTGTTTTCATTGACATATAACTTTCATGTGCAAGCTACACTAAGAGCATAGATTTAAAGTATTCTTAGAACCTTGTTGGTTATTGACCATATTGTTATTTCCATTGCTAGTTGGTTTTTGTGAGCAGGATAATTGAGAACAAATACTTTACAATCATTAGAACAAATGCCTAGTAGTGTTCTTGAAGGAAAAACATTATGTACAAGATTGAGACAAATATATTTATATAATCACGAGAACATGGCTCAGAAGAGACTTTTGCAAAGGATCTATGTTGGTGAAGCGAGTGGGCTATAAGCTACTCATTTAAATATCATAAAGTATTAGGGCAATTGCACCCTTTACTATTATACCACTTCCATAACTTTGAAGAGAATATTGTAGTCACATCATGGGTAAAGCAAGCAGAGAAAGGTTGGAAGACTTAAGGGCCACCAATGCTAAGTTTTGAGAGAAGAAAAAATACTTGATGGAGTAGGCCCAGATATTCAACAAGAGGATGGAAGAGATGAAGAATCACCTTGATACCTCTGCCAAATTGTTTCCATTTCTAAAGAATAATTTTGAAGAACACCAAGACTCCCTCGTCATTTCCATGGCAGATTGGGACCATCACAGAATGTGACGTGTACACCTGGGAGGGAAGGTCATCCTTATGGATAGTTGGAAATAATATAGGCTCACTCAGATGATGGAACAACTACAACAAGAGTTGGTAGAGAAGAAGGAGGCCCCGACAAAGCTCCAAGTAGTTTTCCAAGAGCACCAAAAAATAAGGCCACTTTCCATTGCCACTTCCCAAGCTAGCACCATGATCGAGACCATTTTGGTAAGATCATATTAATTGGATTTTTATCAAGAGCATTTTTGTGATTTCAAAAAGCATACTAGAGGCATTGGTTCCAAGCTCCTAAGGTAGATGGGATATGATGGAAAAGGGCTAGGTAGGAGAAGACAAGGCATATTGAACCCCATTGTAGTTACAAAGTAGGTCAAGAATGAAGGCCTAGGCTTAGATGGAAAAAGTGAAACACCCATGACCATGAAGACCACTTTTGTGAAGGAAAAGACATGTCAAAGTTGGCTTACTCATAAGGAGAAAGAGTGACAACAAGTGAAGGTGGCAGCGTACTACCAAATTAGCCTTCTTGTGCAAAATTGAAAAAGGGAAACAATGAAGTAAGTACAAGGTATTAGCCTACACCTACACTGAGAAGAAGAAAAAATCCAATTAGTTGTGGAAAGAAGAAGAAGAAGACCAAGAGTATGCCTCAAACTAGACATCCATTATTTGTCACTATCGCAAGAGGAAAGGCCATAGTACTGTTAACTGTTGTTATTCAAAGGCTTGCTCATTTTGCAAAAAGAAAGGCCATCTTTAGGCATCTTGTTGGGAGAAGCAAGCTACATACCACAAGCCTGATTATTTTTAGAGAAAGAAGGAAAAGAAGTCGTCCCCAACACAACAATAAACTCAAAGGGACATGGAGAAGAAAATCATGTCAAGCAGTCCATACCATAGTGTCAAGAAAATTTTCCACCACTACATTTAGATTGGTCTTTGGGAGGCAAAGTGTTGGTGGCTTCATCCAAAGATTCACCCTAGAAACCACACAACCAAGAGAAGAGTGTGGAGAGTAAAGATTGAAGAAGAGGAAGAGTTGCATTCATCTCTAATTCAAGGATAAGAAGCTATCCATGGAGCTATAACAACATAGGAGGTCAATGATGTAGATTTTAAAAGAACATATTTTCAATAAAAGAACATAAAATATACAATGACAAATACACATATTACACAAATATTTTTCCCCTGGAAACCCAAACCGGGAATACCAACATATTCTATAATCATCATCACATACATTTTTTACAATACAATATACATATAGGATCATGTAGCATCCAAAACCCTAATCCAATAACCCATATTAGTCAACAACCCTAATTCCTTAACCAAAAATAGAAAACCATCGAAACAAAACATGTGCTAAAAAATCGCCCAAAAACGGACGCAAAAAACTGCCAAAAAAATTTGATTCGCCCCCGTCTTACCCCCCAACGCAACGTAGACACTAGATATAACCATGCAAAGAATATAACACATACCCAACAAATGACACCAATAATATGGAAAACAGGTTGATGCCAAGGCAATCGAAATCTAGTTCTTGTTTTCAATATTGCATTCGAAGAACCACATATTGAGCATGTGCGGGAGATTGGTCCATGAAGTTCAATGAACTTAGAGGATTTCTTGAGAATTCCATGACATTCTCACAAACATGTGCATGCACCAAGTAATCATTTCCATGTCGAGAAGCAACTGATCATAGTAGTAGAAAGCAACCACACTTCCTTTGTAAAATTTTTATGTGATGATAGTGTGTTGGGGTCACACTAGTTGACCATCATTTGACTTGGCTTAATTTACTGCCAATATGGTTTGTCTCCAAGTCTGAGAGGGAGATAAGAATGAATGTTGAATCTAGAGTTCAGATATGGAGATTGCTCAGAGCTAAGAGTTAGTTAGTAGACTTATGCATTGTGGGAACAAGTGAGCTAGAACCAAAGCCAAAGCCATAACCATGACCAAAGCCAATATCCAAATCCACGAGCCAGATCCATAGCCAGAGCTAGAGTTGTAGATAGGAGCCAAATCCAGAGTCACATTCTAGAGAAGCAGAGAGAAGGGACATTGATCCAAATTGGTTTCCTTTAGGTTTTAGAGACCAAAAATCCTTTTAATGGGGAGGTGTGACCTGAAATGGATCTGAACCAACAAATGGGTATAAGATTGAATACTTGCAAGATTAATCTAACAATTTATGAAGGTTATCGAATATTGTTTTATAATATTTGTGTACAATTTGAATGAGACAAATGTGAGAGGAAAAAAATAATTAAATGAAAAGAAAACAAATAGGAGAGAATGTTGAGGAAAGGAAAATGAAGGGTCATGGTTGTTGGCCTTCCCCTTACCCCCCATATCTCCCTATTTCTTCCTTCACCTTCATTCTCGAGGGGATTTTTTTTTGGCCAAGAGAAGTAGAGGCTTAGAGAGCCAATAGTTTCATTGTACCCAAGATTGTCGAAATAAATAAATTGAGCCCCATTCTAAGTTGATTTTCCCATTTGGTTTTTTAAGGTAAGTATGGTGTCTAATGTGTCTTGAATTTCTCTTAAATTTCTATGAGATAATTCTCTATGTACTCATGTGTTATTTTTTCTTTTTTAATTGTTTCTCTGAGGATTTTAATAGTTGTCATGTTAGTTATTAAGCTTAGAACTCAATTAGCTCTATAGCGTGGAAGTTTTCCTTCAACATTTTGACAACCAATACCTATCCCAACAACCTTGTCCTCCACCTTTGGGTGATTTTGGAGATGGGAAATCAATGGCTCCCATTCCATAGTTGTTGCAAATAAAGTGGAAGTTTCTAAATTGGTTTTAAGAGTTGTTTTTGTATTTTTCTCACCTAGTTGACTTCCCTTACGCTCTAGTCTATTTAATTACATAGTTGGGTTGTATTCTTATTACACATTCCCTTGCTTGAATGATTTCAAATTTCCCCAGGTTCGTTTTCCCTCACCTAGATGATTTCACATTTCCCCTAGGTCGTTTTCCCTTACCTAGATATTTTCTTTGTCACTCAGAGGACGTACAAGATGCACACAACCGAAGTGATTCTTCATCTCTCTCATTGGGTGATTCAATGAATTGCTTGTTGACTTGCATTCTTGGTCGATTAATTAATTGTTGGCAAACTTGATTATTTTATTGGTTGACTTTCTTAATTGATGGTTGATTTGAGCTCTTACCTGGATTCCTTAACTTTTGGTTAGGTTGAATTAATCGATTTCTAGTCGAGCAATACACAGATGACACAAAAATAGGTTGTGAGACTTTGTTTGTGGAGAAAAAAAAGAAGGTGAAGTTTCATATCTCATCCTTGGTGTGCACCCAACAAAATGACACACAATATGTACCGTGCAAACATGTGCATAGTAGTTCCTAGGTGTGTGTCAAACAAAATAAAAGTCTTCGTCAAAGAGACGTAGATAATATGGTGTGTCAAGCAAATGCAACCCCCATATGGTATGTGCTCCACATGATGCAGGTATTTTATGTAAGAAGGAAGTGAATGATATAACAAGAATGATGAAAATAATAGTTCCCACACAATGCTCAATGCACTTCAGGCACAATTAATTTTCTATGTATTTCTACTTATAAATAACCATAGTCACCCCTTCTTACATTCATGGTCTATTGGTGACAAATTCAATCAAGGCAAAGATTGTCGAGTACTTTTAAGGAGAGAACCTTGATTGGGGGTCTCCTTCTTTACAACATTGGGGTTTTGAGGTTGGAAATAGATACCTTTGGAGGCTACAAAGAATTTTTTCTTACATTGATAGGAAAAGAACAATCTTGAGTTTGTCTATATCTGTTAATCAAGATTCATTTTATTGTTTGCATTGATAGCTTACTATCATGTCTAGGCTACATCGTGAACATATATTCATAGTGTTTGTTGAGCCTTGTTGGTTATTCACTGGATTATTATTTCCATTGCTAGTTGATAGTTGTGAGAAAGCTACATTGAGAACAAAAACCTTACATTCATTAGAAGGAATACTCTATATTGTTTTACAAGGCAGAGGATAGAAGCCTAATAGCCTTTCTAAAGGCATAACACTATGTACAAGATTGAGACAGAGCTCTTTAAATAATCCTAAGAACATAGCTCAGAAGAGACTTCCACAGAGGATCTGTGTTGGTGAAGCAAGTGGGATATTAGTCCCTTGTTTACGGATCATAAGATATCATATCAGTTGCATCCTTGACTATGACACAATTTCCAGAACTTTGAAGAGAACATTTTTGACTGAGCATGGGTAAATAAAGCAAAGAAAGGTTGGAAGATTTAAGGGCCACCAATTCTTAGCTTCAATAAGAGAATGAACACTTGGAGTAGGTCTATATGTTCAACAAGAGGATGTAAGGGATGTATAAGAACCTTGAGACCTCTGCCAAAATTCTTCTATTGCTAAAGAAGAAGTTGAAGAATGCCAATAATTCCTCACCACTGTTAAGGTAGAATAGGACGAGCATAGAATGCAGCTTGTACACTTGGGTGAGAAGGTCATCCATATGGATAACTGGAAAGAAGATAAGCTTACTTAGATGATGGCACAACTACAACAAGAGTTGGTATAGAAGGATAAGGCTTTGGAAAATCTCCAAGTAGTTGTCCAAGAGCACTAGGAAGCATGACCACTTTCCATTGCCACTACCTAAGCATTCACCATGATTGACACCACTTTGATAAGATGACAGTCCTTGGATTTCTCTTCAGAGAAATTTGGTGATTTCAAAAATCATACTAGAGGCATTGGTTCCAAGCTCCTAAGGTAGATGGGTCATGATGGACAAGGGATAGGAAAGAGAAGATAGGGAATATTGAACCCCATTATAGCTAATTTGTGGTTTAAGCATGGAGGCCTATGATTCGATGGTAGAGGTGAAAATCCCATGACCATGAAGACCACTTTTGTGAAGGTGAATGACCACTTTTTAGAGTTGGCCTGCTCATAAGGAGAAAGAGAAATAGTAAGTGAAGGTGGTAGCCTATTGACAGCTCAGCCTTCTTGTGGTGGATTTAAAAAGGGAAACAATGAAGGGCGTGTAAAGACTCAACTTGATGGTCCCATGAATATAAATAATGATTTAATGTACCCTTGGTCTCCTACTTTACTTGTCAACCCGGTGTTCGTACAAACTTAAGAGGTGCTATGCAATATATATGCATTCTGCACAGATATTAGTATAGGTCTGAGATTGATCAATGGGTTATATGCATGAAATTGTGCAGGAAATTGAAATGACAAAAACAAAATTAATCTACTACTTGAATAAAAAGAACACCAATTGAAAGGATAGTTAATCTAAATTGCACAGAAGGAATTTAGTCTAATGTCGGGATATTGAAATGACAGAAAGAAACTTAATCTACCGCTTGAATAAAAAGCACACCAACTAAAAAGATAATTGATCTAAATTGTAGAAAAGGAATTCAGTCTAATGGCAGGAAATTGAAATGACATAAGGAAACTTAATCTACTGCTCGAATAAAAAGAACACCAACTAAAAGGATATTTAATCTAAATTGCAGAAAATAAATTTAGTCTAATGGTAGGCAATAATGCATACCAAAACATAAAAAACAAACTGAAAGCAGAAGATGAATTCATTCTACTTTAAGATAGAGAATTGCAATTAAAGGAAAGCTAAACTAATGTATGAACAAAACAAATTATTTTATGTCTAACCATTGAATACAAAACAAGCCATGTGTCTTTTTAGTGTTTATTGCTATTTTCATAAAAAAGAAGATTAGGATGAACTAAAATCTGGATCTAAAACAGTCGTACAAAAAGTTTCTACAGGAAATGCATAGTTTCCATAGGAAACTCCTATAGGAAGCTAAAGAGAAGCCTAAAAATCTAGTGTAAGTCTTTTGAAGCATCAACAAAGTTATACTATAATAAAATGAAATGGATCTAAGGTTATTGGTCGTGGAAAGGCACCCAAGTGTGTTCCAAGAGGCTATTGAATGTCTCTACATGATACCTGTTGTAACTAATCGGTTAATGATAACTTGACAGAAAGAAGAATTAATCATGCAAAATTATATTAATCTTCAAAAATAAATGAAATTTTAAATAATCACTATCTAACATGCAAAGAACTAAATAAATTGCAACAGGGCCCTTGAGCAGTCTTGGGTGGGCCCTACCCAAGAAGCACAAGGAGCCATGAGAAAAACTTTGATAAGATGGAAAAAAAACCATCTTTTATTTCATCCACATCAGTAGTACATCAAGAGAAAAAAATGCTCTAAGTTTCCAACCAAAGTCTTCCTAGCAAAATACCAATACAATATTATTATAAAAAAATTGTCTATTTCTCTCCTAGGCTAGAGGTCTATATATAACTAGAGAGATCGACCTCCCTTCCTAAATCGAGGAGAGAAGTGAGTAAATGAGGGATCTCATCCCATTACAATTGTATTTCCAACTACTGTTAATCAAGAGTGGTCATTAATGCACAATGAGCACTCTCAAGGTAGGTGGGGACAATGTCCCTTGATTCTTGGCTGACAACTCTTTGAGGGAGACAAAATCCCCTGTTTTTAGGAGGTTGGTGCCCTTGACTCATGGAATTCGACCTACTTGATGATATACACATCTTTTGGCATAAACATTAGAGAAAAAAGGCATATTATACAAAAAAATCCACCTCAACACACATTCATTAAGAAACATACAAAATACACATGACTTACTATTAAATATGGTCAAAAAACAAGTATTAAGTCAATTTGTGGTGGAAAATGTGCTTAAGATGATCCTTTGGAATAGACAATAATGGGGCTCATCACAACCTACACCTACACTCAGAAGAAGCATCGAGCCAACTAGCCAAGGCAAGGAGAAGAAGAATACCAAGAGGTTTTCATTAAACAAGACATCCCTTATTTGTCATTGTTGCAAGAGGAAGAGACCATGAATGCTTGTCAAATGTTGGTATTTAGGGGCTTGCTCATTTTTCAAGAATGGAATCATGTTGGGGCGTGTGATTAAACTGAAGGGCAGAAGCCAGGCTGGAAAATGAACTGTGGATGCAGGTGCTGAACTTTGCCACTTGTTTGGAGTGATGGTGAGGCAGGGAATGGCTATGGATGCTGCTTTGCATGGCTGGGAGGTGGGGTTGAGAGGAGGGTTGCTGTCTGGGGCTGAGAGGGTTGGACAGGGACATGGGCAGAGGTTGAGCCGGAGACAGGTTGAGTGGTGGGCCTTGGCTGAGACTGAGGCTTTCATGCTGGTACCCAGGGAACATGGGAAGCAAATGATACAGACAGAGGCACTTTGGTGGCCTGGGCAGGCGGATGGCTGAGACTGGACGTGTTTAAGTGGGATATGGAAAGGAATGTTAAGTATAGAGTTCAAAGTTTAGTTGTTGTTGTGTTAATTATTAAGCTTAGAACTTAATGAACTATGTAGTGTGGAAATTTTCCTTCAACATTTTGATGCTCAATACCTATCCCAACAATTATTTGTCCTCCACCGTTGGTTGATTTGGGAGATGGGAAATAAATGGCTCCCATTTAAGAGCGGATGCAAAGAAAATTAGGAGTTAATTAGAAATTGGTTTTAAGAGTTGTTGGTGTATTTCTCTCACACGATTAATTTCAAACACTATGGAAGTTTAATTACATAGTTGGGTGGTATTCTCTTTACCCACAGGTCAATTTCCCTAGCCTATAAAATTTCAGATTGCCCCTGGGTTGTTTTTCCTTACTTGGGCAATTTCATATTTCCCCTGGGATATTTTCCCTTGCATGGACAATTTCACATTCCCCTAGTCTGTTTCTCTTACCTAGATGATTTCACATTGTCTCTGAGTTTTTTCCCCTTACCTGGGTGATTTCACATTGCCTCGAGGCTTATCCAATCATATTATCTCTCACCCATAGGCCATACGGGCCACACACAAACTAAGAGACTCTTTCTCTCTCTCATTGAACCCGAGTTCAATTAATTGTTGGTCGACACCTCGCATTCTTGGTTGATTAATTAATTGCTCATCGACTCCTTGCATTATTGGTTGATTAATTAATTATCGGTCGACTTGATTCTTTTGTTGGTTGAATTTATCAATTGTTGGTCAATTTGAGCTCTTATGTGGATGCATTAATGTTTGGTTGGGTCGACTTAATTTATTTATGGTCAAGCAATACATAGATGGAACAACAATAGTCTGTGAGCCTTTGTTCGTGGGGAAAAATAAATAAAGGTGAAATTTCATATCTCATCCTTGGTGTGCTCCCAACAAAATATGACACACAATATGTGTTGTGAAGACATGTGCATAGTAATTCCTAGGTGTGTGTCAAACTAAATAAAAGACTTCATCACCTAGGTGTGTGTCAAACTAAATAAAAGACTTCATCAAAGACAAGACTATAACCCCTTATCTTGGTTACTTGATTTTACCACCAACTAATTCAAGGTCTTCAAGGTAAGGTCAAGGTGGCTTATGCAAGGTAAATTAAATGTGCGTGTAGAATCAATGGCAATTGTCACGTTGAAAGAGTAAACTAAATGCCTTGAAACACTAGCTATCAAAAGAAAAGAAAAGGTTGTAATAAAACTTGAGTATAAGATGAAACACTTCAACATATACAAGTTTATAACAACAACCAATAAATAGTCCTAAAATGAATAAGAATGTAATGGAAAATATGCTAAATGATAGATAAAAATACTAATAAACCATTAGTTAATGATTTCTGAAAATAAATAGCATGAAACTATATTAAATGAATGCAAGATGATAAACCCTAATGGTTGAAAAATGAAATAATGCAACGTTGAATGATAATAAAAATGATACTAGGCTAAAATGCAAGGCATTGGGCTAAGAACGATGAAAAATGAAGATGTAATCCTACAACTATCATAAGATATTGAGAGAGAGAGCTAAACCAATGTTTAGATCAATTGCAATAAGAGAAAGACTAGTACCGCCTTAAGTCCTTGGGCATATAGAGTCAATGCATGCAACTTCAAAGGAGATTGAAAGAAAATAAAACTCAAGGATCAAACCGTAAGGTAGTACAATCACAAACCTTAAGTCTAACCCGTTAGGAAAACAAATCTAAGGGGATGTACAATCACAAGCCCTAAATTCCATCCTATGTCTTCTAAGACTTATAACAAGAGATCAAGGTGGAAAACTAGGTCAAACCCTAGAGTGGTAGAATCACAAGCTCTAGATTTTAACCAATAAGGGTAAGTCTAAGGGGATGTACAATCACAAGCCCTAAATTTAACTTATATGCTTCAACAAATTTAAGATTAATAAAAACAAGGAAGGGGATGCACAATTGCAAGCCTTCCTAGGGTTCCAAAACAAAAATTATCCAAGGGGAGCAAGATAACATGCAACTTATCAAAAATTTGATAGAGCATCTACTTAAAACACCATGGGTAAACCATAAAATACTTGGAAAGAACAATTACTAGCCAAGTTGTTATGCATGAAAGAAGCCCTAGGACATGAATCATCCACCAAAACAAGAAGAAAAATCCACAAGATCACTTTCCAAGAGGTGCGCATAAGTATTCCATGATGAGAAAGAAGTAAAAGAAGACAATAGAAGTGATTCTCCACAAGTGTGAGTTATGATTTGCAAATGGGGGAAGAACTATCCTTTTATATGAGGAAAACCTGGCCCTTTAACCCTCAAAAGCCCCTAAAAATGCAATTAAATTATGATACAAGGTGGATATGTCTAGGTCGACCCCCAAAATAGACTCCAACATAAAGAATAAATACAAATGCATAAAAATTACTCCTAAAATATGACACATGTGGGTGTAGATGTCAAAGTTAATGTGACATCATCTCCTCTAAGGGTGCAAGAGCCTCCAAAGGCCACATCTCATCCAAAAAGTGCAATGGATAGAGGTCCCCTCAATTTGCAAGGAGAGGTTCACCCTTTACCAAATATTTCTATGGAGAAGTTTCCCATGTTCTTTGGTAATACTTCAAAGGATGCAAAGAAGCATTTGGTTAAGTTTGATAGTCTTTGCGATATTTACAATGTGGTTGAAGATGATGTTGCTTGCTGATTCTTTGTATTAACTCTAAACATAAATTCTTGTGAATGGTTTTATTCATTGTTTCCTAAAACCATCACTAGTTGGGACATATTAGAAAATTTATTTGTTGAGAAATATTTCCCAAGGAAAGATCCATATTATCTTTTCTCGAAGTTGGTTGAAATCGAGATAAATGAAAAAGAGACAGTTAAAAAATTCACTTTCAAATTTATGAAAATCCTTCATGAGATTCCTCAAGAAATATTTCCAATTGACTCCATCATTTTTAACTGTTATGAAAATGATTTTCCCTTGAATCTGAGATATTTATTGAAGAAAGAGGGAAAGTGCAGCTGGAAAGAGTTAATGCATCCAACTCAAGTCATTGAAGAAAATATTCAT
The DNA here is from genome assembly GCA_010110895.2 of Picea sitchensis. Classification (NCBI taxonomy): domain Eukaryota; kingdom Viridiplantae; phylum Streptophyta; class Pinopsida; order Pinales; family Pinaceae; genus Picea; species Picea sitchensis. The sequence continues at coordinate 13,160 of SNQJ01S0015320.1, forward strand.
GAAAGCAGTGCTAATCTCTTAAACTTTCCAATATTGTTCCAAAATAACAGAGGAAAGGATTTAGAAGATAAATTTGATGAAAATGTGATTTTTTTTTACATCGACTTATGTTTCTAAATTTGAAAGTGAGGAACCTGATGTATCACTTCAATAAGAATACTATTTGCCACATCCTTCATGGGAGGAAAATTTTGACCTATCGTATGCTCAGTTTGAGAGTAATGATCACAATGAGTTTAAGGACATATTTGAAGAGCCTCCACTAGATGTACATGAAGATTTCAGTCAACATGGTCATGGTGAAAATGTTGCAATGGGTTCTCAATGGCCATAGCTGGTTTATACAAAGCCACGAGATGGATGTCAACATGGGATGAAAAAAAGTGATGATAAAAGTTATCACATTACATTAAACCTTCAAGCTATTGATTTCTCGTTTGGAGCAAAGTTTACTGAAGAAGCGGTCTTTCCAGCATCAAAAGGAAAAGGGAATTTGCAACAAAAGGTTCCACGGGTGGTATGTTTTATTTTTGAAGACAATGATATTGTTGGTGAACAACAAAATACAACCCTATAGTTCTTTGAAGATGTTCAACAACAATTTGGTTTTGCAACCTCACCATGGAAGCATGGTCATTATATGATGGGAGAATTTCTCTAGAACATGGCCAATGAAATAACACTCTCAATCATGGCTAGGAGTAATCAGATGAGTAGGTTATGTACATGGCTACATTGGAATTTTACTTACACTTGAATGTAACCCTTCTCTCCAAGTAGGTTAGGATAGGTAAATTTTGTTTTCTCATGTATATAATTTTGTCTTTCAGTAAAGTTTGCCTAATAATTATTGTTGGATCATGATAATGGTTTGGGGATGACTCCATATCCCAATGGATAAGCCATCTGGTCTTGATATGGTGTTCTAGGGGGTCAGTATCCCGCAGTTGGAGACGGATGTTGATGTGTTTCCCTGACACCCATCAACTAGGTGATTGGGGTGCATATTTGAACTCATTCCTATTTCAAATGGAGACCAAAATTATCAAATTTGGAAAGTGAAAACTAACCTCCAACTATTGATCATAAATACCCAACAAGTTTTAAGAATTCAAAACCAGTTTCCGTATTTCAGTTTTTCTGCACGAAAGGCCAACAAGGACCTTGTTTTTGTGGCTTCAATTAGTTAAAACCCACTTGTGAATGTTATTGTTATGTCTTCTCCCTAACCTGATCTCTATATGTAAGTCCTTCTCCACCTATCCAAGGTCTCCTTGAATCACAATCCTTCGTGATCCAACTCTCTCTATATCAATTTCATGTCCTCTCCTTCACCCTAGCTTTGATTTTATAGTATTGAATTATGACCTACCCCTAATCTCCAAAGTGATTGACAATTGAGATTAATTCTCACCTCACTTGAGATCAATGGATATTATTTAATTCACTAATTATAATTAAATAATTTCCTTAAATAGAACTCAACACTTTAATAAAAACACTTTACTTTAATAATTCCTTTAATTTAAAGTAAAATATCAAGGTTGAAGGCTTTGGACGACTTCCACAAGTCTAGACACTTTGCCTGTGCGGAAATACCTATCTGATGCTACCAAACATCAACACTCCCTCTTAGCAAGGAAGGTATTATGTACCATTCCAAGTTTGTCTCTGAAGAGCACAAATTTCCCTTTAAACAAGGGTTTGGTCAAAATATCTACAACCTGATCCTCTGTGGAGATATATTGAAGCTTCATTGCTCCCTTTTGGATCCTATCTCTGATGAAGTGATATCTGATCTCTATGTGCTTGGACCTATCATGGAATACTGGATTTTTCAAGAGTTTGATACAACTTTGATTATTGTAGTATATCATTGTAGGCTCCAACTCCTAATCAAATAAACATGTAATCAATTTTTGAAGTCAAATGGATTCAAAGCTATCCATAGTCGTTGTCATATACTCTTCCTCTACTGAACTAAGTGCTACAGAAGCCTGTTTCTTATTGAACCAAGTAATCACTATAGATCCTGAGTTGAAGCAACACCCCAAGGTTCTCTTCCTGTCTACTGCAATCCATTCCCAGTCTAAATCTGTATATCCCACAAATCCACTCCATCTCCTACAAGATACCTCAATCGATACTCCACTATACCTCTCAAGTACCCGATCACATGCTTCGCTTCTATCCAATGCACTTGCCTCGACTCCACCATGAATTGACTCAATGTGTTCACAACAAAACATATATCTGGCCTAGTATTGACCAAATAGATGAAGGACCCTATCAGTTTCCTGTATATCCTGGGATCCACCAACTTTGAATCTGAAGTGACAACCTTCTTCATATTGTTAACCATAGGTGTAGCCATCGGTCTACATTCCTCTATCTCGAATCTCCTCGATATCTCTACTGCATACTTCCCTTGACCAAGGAAGATCTCTCTCGATACCTACCATACCTCTAACCCCAAGAAATAATGCATCAATCCAATGTCCTTCATCTCGAAGTCAATAGTTAAATTTGTTTTGCACCCTGTAATAAGATCCTCTTCACCTTTGAGAAATAAATTATCTATGTACATAACCAAGATGAGTAAATTAGACCCAACAAGTATTAAGTACAATTTAGGATCCACCTCACTCTTAGTAAATCCCATACTCTGCAATTATCCATCAATCTTGGAATACCATGCCTTGGGTGCCTGTTTGAGTCCGTACAGGGATTTCTTAATTCTACAGACATGAGACTCCCTCCGATGTACCTCAAATCCATAAGGTTTCTCTCTATACACTTCCTCCTCAATTACCCCATTAAGGAAAGTTGTCTTCACATCCATCTGATAAATCCTCCACCTCATAATTGAAGTAATAGAAATAACAACTCGAATAGAAGCATACCTGGTGACTGGAGAAAATGTCTCCTCATAGTCCACTCCCTC
>SNQJ01S0015321.1:30768-52905 GCA_010110895.2 Picea sitchensis
TCTTGTATCAATTCGTTCCCAGACCACTTACCCCAGGAGTGCACTGGGGGCCCTAGATCTCGTCTAGGGTCTTAGCCATCTTCCAGGAGAATGGCTCTCGCAGCTGCTTATAAATTTAACAGTGATTAAAGGACTTAATCACCCTGTCTAGACTCTATAACGTTATCCATTTTTGTATAACTAGCATTTCTAATTTTAAACCCCTTTTCCTTGTGATGAGATTGAAACATTCTCCATTTTTGTGCTTAGAGCTTATCTCATGTCCCTTTCTCTAACCTTGAGATCTTTTTCCTTATAATGAAAAAGAAATATTGTGAATGTACTAGTTTCTCAGGATCAATATTACATTTCTTATCTTCTACATTACAGTAAATCTAGAGAAACCAAGTTCAAAATCCAAGTTGGGTTTGATTTGTCAAGGTAATAATTTTCTCATCTACTAACTATTGCATCCTCAATGTGTAGGTTCAAAGACCTTTATTGCTTACTATTATGGTATGTAGACTCCTCAACCATGGGTTCAATTCCATCGAGGACATTCTCCTTATGGGTGGCAAAAAGTTCATTTTTGAGCTTTGTCATAGGCATTAGAGACCATGGGATTTTGTAAGAGTCCCACTAGATGACGTAAGTGTGTACACCTTTCCACAAATTGATGATTGTAAGAAAAAAGGTACGAATAAGTTGTAATAATTTATAAGATATTCCAAACCTTATCCTTGAAATCATCCAATAGAAATATAACTTTTCAGGCACAAAAGATCAGAAACTAAAAGGAGAGAGGCACTTGCATTGAGTCTTAAGTTCCAAATCCTTCGCCAAGATCACATAGGTATAACAAACTACCAATGTGGAAAATCTCACCAAAAGATAAGAAACAAATACACCCACTTTCCCTTCCCTAATTTATCACCACTAACTATTCTACATTTGCCAAAATTGTCCAATCTGTATTCACCGACTTTTAACATAATAATATTCTTCAAAAATTATGATGGTGAAAGAAAATTCACAAGCATTCTTGTTAGAAAGTACACATTATCTTGAAGAATGGGAGTCTCTATGGTTTGCATCCACCATTAGGTCAGTCATGTCCCCACGCGTTCTTACGCAAGATGGAAGAAGTGCAAAATGAACTTCACCTAGATGACAATTAAATATTTGTCTAGCACATCAAAAGTACACATTCATAGCATATGAGACCAAGTATAAAATGATAGTCAAATTAAACTACCAAACTCTCACACAAGCACATAGTTCATGTTAACACTCGGGATGGATTTCTTCAAAATTCGTCTTGATTGTTTCAGCATCAACGGTTCGCAGATACTCTACCTTGATAATTCATGGGTATATTTTTTGGGGGGCTGAAGTTATCCTTTTCCAATTCATCATTTGGCATCAATGGTTCGCAAGTGCTAAAGTTAGAGCTAGCACATGGTCATAGGTTTTCCCTTCATAGAGTTAACGATCACAATTGAACATGTTTCTCGCAAGTGACCTTCATAACACCTATCTCCATGGACCAGTACATACTCATATCAATGCATAGCTTGACAGGTTTTCCCAGTTTAGCAAGTTCAACAGGTACCCCATGCTTGTATTTCAAATCCAATACTTAGTCAGGCATGGGAGGTCAAAGACTCTAGAAGGGTAAGACCAAATTTTCAAGATTCACTTTCATGAAAACCTTCTATTTTGAGAATCATCTTTATTAAAAGACTAAGTTGCACAAAACATGGAAACATCTAGAAGTTTATGAAACCTTTATTAAAAGACTAAGTTGCACAAAACATGGAAACATCTAGAAGTTTATGAAACAGGGACGCCTGAAACACCAAAAAAAAAAAAAAATGGGTATGTCGAGGGAAACACGATATATATATCTATATAGGTTTTTTTTAAATAACACGTTATCTTGCAAGAAAAAAAGAATGATACACATAAATGACATTTTAGAAGGAAAACCATGTCTATATTAACATGAAAGGACATGTGACACACAGTGATAGGAGTAATGCCTTGCATGAGGACACTTGGATACAACCATGGAATAGGAGCATTGGACTAACCTCTTGTTAGAGAGTGCACCATCCTAGAGGAGAGGCATTAAACCCTAGGAGAATCATTCCTCGAGAGTGTTTCATCATGGGGGTTGGATAAACCCTAGTATAACACTTGTACATCCTTGTATTGTAGAGAGCAATGTTATCAGAATCGGACCGATCAACCTCAAAAATGTTAACCGGTGGACATCAAGGTACATAGAGGGCTTGGTTATCTTGATTAAATGCCAGTTCCATCCCTCATACATGATAGAATCCAATGGAAATGTTGTAATCCTGTCAATCTTGAAATCCTGAAAACTGTTAAGTCTGTTGAATTTTATGGGACCTGTTATCCCTCCATGCCTAGAGGTAACTAGAGGAGATCATGTCTCATGGCCCACAATGAAGACAATGATTCTGACCATGGTGATGATCAACATGTCCATGGATAGCAACCAAGCAACCACCCTCAAATTTGCCTATTTTGCTTCAGATCAACCAAGCTCATCACGTCCAGTCAACTCAGTGTATGAGAGATGGTAAGCTAGTGTCACCATGAGGTATGTTATTCCTTTCATGCAAAGTGTTGTGCTTAATATACTAGGCATGTGAATGAGGATCATTGGTTGAAGTTGGATAATGGATCATAAGCTCAAGAAGTTATGTTTGTTTCCTTGTTTCACCTTGGTGGCCAACTTTTGTGCCCTAGTCCCGTGTTGTCACTGCCCAGGGAAAAGGGGTACTATTGGAGGGCCCTCACAAGGGTAACACTCTGTTTCCCCACCATACTTAACAGTTTCCATCTCGGAGCCTATCACACTGCACTAAACTTCGGTAATGGGTCATAGTCAATTCTCTCATGAGAAGAGGAGCTAAAGGCCCAGAGGTTGATTACAGTTGCTAAGCCAAAGAAGAATAAAGAAAGAATAATGCTAAAGAAAGAAAGAAAGAATAGCAAAGGACTCTCAAAAGCCAGTCCAAACTTGAGCTCTACCCTTTCCACATTCGCCCCATTCGCAAACCAGTGATGCTATAGCTTGAAACCTTATAAACGAGACTTGCAAATAGGATAAGAGGACAAATAAAAAGGCAGATTAAGGGGTTTGGAAAAACGTAGCGCTTAGAAAGTGGTAACTCAAGAGCAAGCGCACCCTCAGCAAAGGCACTCATAGAAATGGACTCAATGATACCATAAGCCATGAAGTAAGCCCAATACGTACCACTATCACACTTACCCTTGAAGGGTTCTTTTCTTTCTCTACTTCTCCCGAGACATATTCCTCTACATGGGTCTTTTCTTTCACTGTTTTGGTTGGCACACCTACTAGGGTTAGATGAAGGTCCTCCCATATTTAAACTTGTCAACTTACATAAAGTCCCGAGCTAATGTGAAATTTGACAGGGGTACTCTATGTGAATTGTTTATGTGACTTATATCTTAAGTAACAACTTACTTTGCATGATCTAAGGACTGGTATATCTTATGAACATTGGCTTTACCTGATTTCATATTTGTTTTGATCTATATGCCCCTGACATGGTTCTTTGAAGGACGCCCCAGGCTTTCACCCAGGATGTTGTGCTTCTATTGCAGGATATGGCACATGCAATGCAAAGCATCAAGTCACCCAGTGGCTTGACAAATTCAGGCATTGGCTCTCATATCTTCAAGACCTTGGACGATGGACAGATGGACTTGATTTTGATAGATATGGTCATGGTTGCATAGAGATGGGAAGAAATCCCACACCCTAGGCTCTACACCCCAGAGACTATCATGCATTGGATGGAGGACGTTGCACAGGGAGATGATTAGAGGACACTCAGAGATGACACACAACCTTCTCATACTTGGACGCTGGGCATTTACATGATGACGTCATGCTAGGGTTTTGACAGAGATGATGGGGTTTGTTGCCACTTGGACACAGGAGATGACTTGAGATGTGGCAGAGCATTCTTCCACCATGCTTGCACTTTCAACGATGACACATGGCCTTGGAGAGGCCCTCCTAGCCATTGGAGGCATGATGTCACCACACGTGTGACCATTATTGTATCATTTTCATGAAATTTCCATTTGTAGAGGCAAACTTGAGGGGTCGACCCCATTTGTAACATGACTTTCGAATTTTTTGACAAATTGAACACTAGGATTTCCCTTATAAATAAGGCTAGTGCTCCATTTCATTTTTCATCATGACTTTCTCTCACATTTGTGGGAGAGCTACTCTGGAAAAGTTCGCTCTCTTTCTTGTTCTTGGATCTAGTGCGCACCACTTGGAGGAGGATTTTCATTGGATGTTTCTCTCTTGTTAATAATTGGATTGTGATCTAGGGTTTCCTCATGCATGTGCTTGGCTTAGTAAGTCTTCTTTGTTCGAGTTTCATTGCTTCTGTGTATCTTGGTATATGCTCTTTTAAAGGCTTAATCGTTGCACATTATCTTGTACTTGAAACACTAGGAGGGATTAAGACACTTTATTCCCCTCCCTACTTTCATTTGTCATCAATTGTTGAAGCATTAAGGTTTTTTGCTTGCTATGGCTTAAGAGGATTTATACCCTAGTGTTTAATCTTGTTAGTGAAATCTTGTTGCTAGAGGTTAGAGGAGAAAACCTCACTTAGGATTTATGCGGCTATATGCCCTAGGGTTTGTTTTCTAAGAAGTTGGATTAGGGCTTATGAGGCTATATGCCCTAATCAGTGTTTTAAAACTCAGACTTAGCCTCCAAATCGGTCGAGGATCAACTCGGACTCCGGATTGACTCGAACTAATTTGATTTCAATGACTCGGTTTTACTAAAAAATACAAAAAATATTTAAATTGTATTGAAAAAATATATTTTAAAGATTCCAAGCCATTAAAGACAAAATATGCAAAGTCTACTCATGTATATACCATGTAAGGGTGAATATATCAAAATGGCATCGAGTGCAATACATATCAACAACAAAATACATAATCGATAAGGCTCTAAATGTCCTATAGAATCCAAAAAACATGCTACAAGCTAGTACATATCATAGATCAACATGATCAATCATCAAACTCATCACCACTATTGTTACTCTCTCCCTACCTTAGAGCTCAATCGCCCTTGGTCTCTTTGAATGACCCTTCAACTTCCTCACCAAGCTCTCCTCAAAGTGTGCGCCCTCTCTCCCTCAAGTGTTGCCTTTATGCATTTCCAATGTGTAACTCCTCTAAGCCTTGGTCTCCCTTAAGTGACTCTTCACTTTCCCTTGAGATCAACGGTCATGACTTAATCATTCGTTGAGGTCACTCAAGTCACTAAAGTGACCCACAACCTCATAAAGTCACTTTTACACTTTAAAAATAAAAGGCTCAACTTTATAAAACCACTTTATAAAGTTACTTTATAAAAACACATTATAAAGTCACTAGGGAGAAAATGTGCTCGGTCACTTCCGCATGTGGGGTGTCGCCTATGCACAAGTACCTTCGAGCTACCAAATATAACACTCTCGCTTAGCGAGAGAGGTACTTCTGGTACCACCACTAGAATCCGTCTTCAAATCCATCATCCCATCCGTTGTCGTAGTTGCTCCCTCTAAACTAGAGACCTTTGCTCCCACTACACTGGAAGCATTTGTTGCTACCTCCATTGATCTATGAACTGAAGACATGCTCCTAAGAGACTTTACACTCTCCTGAGCATCCATCTGTGTCGACTCATGCCTGTTGAGTCCTCTGAGAGTCCCAAAAGAGGACTGAGTCCCCAGTATCAACTCTCTCTCCCGTGCAACCTGCCCACTCTCCGACACAAAATCTGAATCCATAAATCCACTGGACCCAACCACAAGTCGTCCTAACAACCTGTACATCATACCTTGCCCGATGCCAAGCCTCACTGTTGCATCCAAGGCCGCTCTCTCTGACCATATGAGCACTTGTCCATCCTCGAACATCACTACATACCCCTTCTCCGCCAGAGTTGATACAGAGAGCAAGTTGACCCTCAACTCTGGTACATGCGACACCTCTGCCACCTTCAGAGAACCTCCTAACTCTAGCTGGAAATGCACGGTTCCAACCCCCTTCACTGCATGCGTGGTGTCGACCCCACTATCCACGTGTATGTCTGAGTTTGTCTCCGACACACTAAGGAACATTGACCTCGTTCTCGTCATATGGCTAGATGTGCTTCCTGTCCTGTGAGGTGGCCCAATCATTGGACTTCTTCTTCCCCTTACTCTTTCCTGCAAGAGCAAGATTTGGTTCCTCTACAGCAGAATAGACCCTAGCCCAAGATCTATCATTTGATCTTGTTGGCTGCTATATTCACTTGCTGCCTACAACTGGAAACCTTCTTCTAGAAATCCTCACGACATGAATCTTTTTCCCTTCTCTTCTTCCAAGCAAATGCCCCAGCAAGTCACTGTTGTTCCAAGTGCCGAACCTCTTCTCTGTTGAACCTTAGAACACCAATTTTGATACCATGTAAAAAATATAGCTCAGAAATACACTATGTCATACTTCAGATTTCAACCTCCTATTAAGCTTCAACAATAAAGCATTAAACCCAATTACTGAATTGTACTTAATGCGCAGAAACACTAAATGACATAGAATTGAAACTAAAACCAGCAGCGGAATATTCATGAACAGTGGACAAATTCACACATTTGGAACATAAATTTATGGGCTATGCCCCTTGAAGAATACTCGGGAAAAGATATGACAGCTTTAAGGAGATTTCTTTATTGAACTCATAGGGAAATACACAGAGTTTACTGTCATGTCCCCATTTTTGGATTCCCTTATTATGCAGTTAGAGTCACTTCAGGAGGCTTGAGTCGGCCAAGTTAGAGGGATGAGACTATGTCATCAGTGAGCTCGAAGGGTTTGGATGAGTTTTATGGGGCCCAACTTAGTTTATTTACCATTACTCATCATCGAGATCATTTCTACATAGCTTGTTCTTGGTTCCGTTGCATTCCGACTATTTTCATAAAACGGGGTTATTAATGAGCATATTCTAATTAATTACACTAAAGGTACTATTTGGAGCTTGTTTCTTGGGGAAATACCTTAGTGTAATAGCTCGTTGGAACCTACGCGAAAATATTTACAAGATGGGATGATGAAAAGTGACTTTCAATGGTCAGAGAAATCATAAAGGCAAATTAATCACTTTTTGGAGTAAAAACGTTCATTAAATTAATAAAGTGATTTTATGAGAAAATATTAAAGATGAATTAAAAGTCACTTGAAGGGAAAAAGGTGAAAAAGGGTATAAAAGAGAGATAGAGGCTCATATTCTCTCATGATTGTAGATTGTGAATTGGAAATTAGAACCCAATGAGGAGTCAGGCGACTTCCTTCTTTTTTGGCGGCTTTCTAGATAAAACCATCGCCATCGACAGAGTTCGGTGTTGAAAGACACACCCTAGTCCGTCGGGAAGACCACATAGGTTCTTCATCGAGCTACAGGATCAAATTATATCAACAAAGAAGTCCAGTATCAACTAGGGCACAGATTTGTCAGTTGCAGCGTGAGGTTTTGGGGAGAGTTTTGCAACAGTTGAGGGTCACTAGGCCCAACCAGTCAGGGAAAGATGGATTCCTTCCAACCCATTTGAGGAGTCAGGGCGCATCAATAGAGACAGTTATCATCAGATTTTGACGGGTAAATCTCCCATATTGTGTTAGTTTGCCAATTTATAGTGCGTGGAGGTCTGGGTATCCATCCGGGGTTCTGACTAAGCAGCAGTGAGTCTGTGTTTCATCTCAGAGGTTGGGAGAGTGTGCTAGGGAGCAAGGCGACCCATCTGAGACAAATCTCAGCCAGTTATGACGAGTATATTCATCAGGGTGCATTTCCCAGTTTGCAGCAGCAGTTTTTCAACTTATTTACAGTTGCATGCAGCGTATTCATCATTGCATGCGAGAGATCTTAGCACATGCTTGAGATCCATTCATCTGGCATTATCATTGGTATTTCTCAGTCTTTTATTTTGTATTCCAGTTAAGATCGTTATTGTTCAGATCTAATTGACGATATCTAGCTTGAGTTTTCCGCATATTGATTGTATGATTGTATTAGTATTATTTTGCTTAATAAGAATTGGTGCATTGGTTATGGTTCCAAATTTATTTGCATGCGTGATATAAAACAAGTAAACACAGCAAAATGCATCCAGAAAACTTGAAACACAGTCAAAAGCCCTTTATAACTCTGCCAGAAACCCTAGCACATCAAATCTGCAACATAGATCTCAGAGCTAGCAGTTAATATTCCAATCAGAGGATTCAAGGATATTACATTTACAACAGCAAAAAACTGCAGCATATACTCAGCATTTAAACAATAGAAATGTGCCAACAGACCTCCTTTGTTTGCATGCCAAATACACCACAACTCAGACCCCAAAATCTGCACACAGATTTCAATGTAATGGCCTGCAAGGTATTGTCTCACTAACAGCAAACATCCTTGATTTATGTGCACTCTTGCTGTACATTTCTGCACTTATATTACACAGCTAGACACTCAAAAAATTGTGCCAAGCAAACGTGCGCCCTCCAGTAGCTGTACTGACTCCTCATTTTCTTGGGAAGTGTGCCCTTCCCTTGCTGTTCCTCTCTCCCTACCTCAGAGTTCAATCTCCCTTGGTCTCTCTAAATGACCCTTCAGCTTCCTCACCAAGCTTTCCTCAAAGTGTGCGCCCTCTATCCCTCAAGTGTTGCCTTTATGCATTTCCAATGTGTAACTCCTCTAAGCCTTGGTCTCCCTTAAGTGACTCTTCACTTTCCCTTGAGATCAACGGTCACGACTTAATCATTCATTGAGGTCACTCAAGTCACTAAAGTGACCCACAACCTCATAAAGTCACCTTTACACTTTAAAAATAAAAGGCTCGACTTTATAAAACCACTTTATAAAGTTACTTTATAAAAACACATTATAAAGTCACTAGGGAGAAAAAGTTCTAGGTCACTTCCTCGTGTTGGGCACCACCTATGCAGAAGTACCTCTGAGCTACCAAATCTAACACTAAATGATCGCCCAAGGAATACGACTTAGTGGTCTATTTGATTCTCGTAGACCACAGTCGATAAAAAAAAGAAAAGGGAATTAAAAATTATTTGATGTCATTTGAGAAAGTGAAACATTATAAAATGACATTAAGTAATTAAAAAGGTGAATTGGAGAAAATAAGGTAAATAATTATAAAGTCACTTTATTAAAAAATTTGAAAAGGTAAAAAGGTCACAAAAAGGGTGAAAATGGAAAAGAAGGGTGAGAAGGATAAAAGAGAGATGAGGGTTCATTTTCTCTCATTATGCGTATCATATTTCGCTAATCACATTGGAGAGAGCTCTAGTAGCTTGACGGCTAGGGTTTTGTAGCAAAACCCTTGTGGATTGTTGGTTTCGGTGGTGAAAGATCCCACCCTAGCCAACCTTGAGGAAGAATCACACAGGTTCTTCATTGAAATCAATTGGCCAAAGGAAATATTCAGGTTTTGCAGAGTTTTTGTGATCCAAGGGGTTCATTTCATCTTCAACAGTGTGTGCTCTGAAAGGAGGGTGCATCATTGGTAGAAAGGGCGCACTGAAGAAGGGAAAGACGATTTTCTCTCATGCATGATTGATTCACTTCAAGGAAGAAATCATACCACTAGTTTTGGGCTGCACATCTGGCCAGGGGTCGATCCCTTTGGGTAGGAGGACGCATTTCTTGTGAAGACTGTGCATTGTGTGAAGAAGGGCGCATTGGGTAAGAGGAGGGCACACTTAACCAGAGGAAGGAGGCGCATCCTTGGTATTTGGAAGTTCCAAGGGTGACAACGGGGGCGCAAATCTACTGTAGCAGCTTGTGTGAATGATTCTAGGAGTCAAGTCAATCTTCATCAATTTTGGTTGGCTGCCAATGCTTGGAACTCTACAGGCATCTACAGCAAAAATATATCAGCATTGTATCAACCTCCCAGATCTGTAATAAGGTGAGATCACTAATAAAATAAGTCATTTTGTAGTACCATTTCTGTTGGTAAATTTGTTTGGGTGTTCCTTTTATATTTGCAAACTGTTTGTATTATTTTATTTCCATTTGGCATTCAAAGAAAACACTGCTATACACAAAGAAATACCAATAAAATCAGATCAGCAAACTACTCAGTATTATAACAGCAACAAATAAGGAAATAGAGGATGAGAATATGTCTACAAAATGTTTGATGAAAGCCTTCTTCAGTGACAAACCTATAGCAGCAGCAAAACAGGGTAAATAGAGGAGTTTGGAGGTTGCAAACCAACTGTTTGACAGAACACCAGAACCAAATTTCATTGAGTTTTAATAAGCCACTCCTAACAGAATTGTAGCAGCCTTCTTAGTGGGATACTACACCGAGTTGCACGGCTAGTGCTTGCATGTGCCATGCCTAGTGCTACTCCATCTCCTACTAGTGGATCTGGATCCAAACCAATCCCCTCAGGCTCCAAGTCATCAATATCAAAATCAAGATCAAACTTTGGTGGGTGAGATTCCTCCAGCCATTCTGAGGTTGGATCAATATCTTCCAAGACAATGGGATTTGTATCAGGCCTTCTGTTCAGCAACTGGTTGCGCCTTAGTCGAAGGTTGTATTGCACAAAGATGAGATCATTTCACCATTTTTGTTCCAAACGGTTCCTCTTCTTCATGTGTGTTATCGCACAAATTGTAGGTTGGGCAAAGCCCGACCCAACCACCAAGTGGCGACAACTAAGGGACATTATACCCAATGTCACCTCGATATAGGTCCCGCACTTCGAGGGAGACTAGGTCACTCTAGGGAGACGATCCCGGTGACCCTAGGGGGATTGAGATGGATGGAAGGGAAAGAAGAGAAGTATCCCCCTAAAGGTCAATGATGGAAGAGAAAAGATGGCTTTGATGACTCGTCTTTGGGTGGTTTAAGGTTGCCAAGTCTTTGGATGCCTACAAAAGATGTTTGTACCTCCCCGAGACACAAGAAAAGCCACACTTGCATATAGTAATGTTAGGTGAACAAGCAAGTTTAGCTTGATGTGCCTAATTGCAGCAATAATCAATGATATATATCAGCACATAAAAGATAATAAGGGCTGCAATATAAGTGCTAAAAGTTCAATTGAATAAGCACGAGACAAGCTAGTAAAAACTAATTTAGCTCAACAATGATAGAACAAGACTTTAGCACAAAAAGCAAGGTTGTCATAAAAAGCTAACTGCAGTGATATTTATCAGCCTTATGACTGTAACAAACTTGTTATTACAGCAAGAGATTTAACCACCAAAACTTGCTCAAAACTTGCCAAAAGATGTGCTGTACTTAGTAGATTATGTGGACAAATTTTAGGCAAGTTTCAATGGTTAAATTAGGAGTTATTGAAGAGTTTGGTTAGGGTTTTCTGCAGCCCTAATGGTTGTAGGTTAAATGTGTAACAGCAGCAAGAAATACTTGGAGAAGTGAAACACCCTAGTGGCTCAAGCAAGCATTTATAGCATAGATTTGATTCCACTAAGAACAACTTCAAAATCATGAAATTTCACGTTTTCCAAAGCAACAATTTTATATCTCCAATACAACAAGTGATGACTAGTGCCTTTAATGATTGGGTTAATGGAGTGAAGAAAAGAAAGAGCTAAAGGTACTACCTCCGTGGGGGTGTAAATCCTCTTACTCCCCAAGGCAAGTATCCCTAGCTAGGGTTTAGGCTAAGAGGGTTTATGCACTTATACTTCTCTTAGCAAACTCTTGTTAAACCAATAAAATTTAAGCATAAAGTGATGGAGGCTAAGGTGGGGGCGTATACCCTTATACTTCCCACCTAGCTCTAGCAAAATAACCTTGTCTTGAAACAAAATGATAATACAATGCAAAAAAGCCTTACCAATTCAAGGAAAATGCTAAGATAAACCACCTTAATAGCAAAGAAGAGCCTCCCAAGGCTAGCACATCACTTCCATCAACCAAATAACCAAGAAAGTACCATACACAAGAGAAAGAGAGAAATAACTGAATATAGCGAAAATTTCAGTCCAAGTACCTCTCCAAGATGGGAGATTTATGATTTAAAATGAGATCTTATGATCTCTATTTATACAAAATGTCACTAAGATAGTTTGTCCACATAATTTTAGGGTAAACCACAAGATTAGGGGTCAACAACCCTAATCTT
This sequence comes from Picea sitchensis, assembly GCA_010110895.2. Lineage (NCBI taxonomy): Eukaryota > Viridiplantae > Streptophyta > Pinopsida > Pinales > Pinaceae > Picea > Picea sitchensis. Next base: position 42,991 of record SNQJ01S0015321.1, read on the forward strand.
GCCCCTTTACACAAATAATATTAAACAATTCATCTTTAAATTCACTTTTTGCACAAATGAAAACCCTAAGAGTGACATCACCCCTTAAGAGGGACGTTTTGGCACTTTTTGGCCAAACGTTGAGTTGGAGATGGTAGGGTTGGGCCTCTCAAGACCATGTGTATCCAATCCAACCTTCTTCTTCATGATCCAAGGGTTTCTTCCTTCAAAACGTGCCATGTGTAGTCATCACCACCTCAAGCCCCTCAAGCATGACGTCAAGCCTCCAAAAGATGACGTTTTGCCTCTTTTAGGCAAAACGTTTGGCATGCGAGGGCTAGGTCTTGTCTCTCAAGTCATCTTCTAGGCCTCCAAAGGTTCATCTTTCTAATCTAGCATGCAGGCCCTTGGCATCCAACCTGTGGGCTTCAAGCCCCATGGAAGCCCAACCTAGGCTTGTTACTCCAAAACTGTCAACCAACTAGGTCCTGCAAAGACAAATAAGCACGCCCTCCAAGGATCTCAAGTCAAAATATCATGATAAGTAAATCAAATCAATAAATAAGCCACCCAAGCATGTGCATCAAAGATTACCCTATCAAACAAATAAGTGCTCTAATACATTATGCGACTTGCCAAGCTTGGATATGGGAGGGTTGACAAGGTGTCCTATTGGGTAGATATTTCCTAGGTCAAGGAGTGTTTCCCAAGTGATCCCTCTCTAAGCCATGTAAAGTGGATAAAGTGGCTAAGTATCAAGACTCAATGGACATGGGGTTCATGACATACAAGGGGTTGTAGTGTCTCATTCATGGGTGCCTTTGTAGAGGGTGTGTGGCACCTTCGTTTGCAATGCAATTTTTCCAAGCCCATTGTTTTTCCACTCTTCATTTATTTCATGTTTTAAGGAACGAATTGAAGGCCACTATCCTGGCATGGTGTCCAGATAATTATAGTGTCACGCACAAATACCTTGCAGAAATTAGAAGGTCGGCTCATGATGAGACCCCCTTTCTCCCAATTGTGCAACTGAGAGCCACTGCCCTGGCTTGGTGGCCAGATGATGGTAATGTCATACCACTAAGCACCCATGATCATGATAGGTCGGCTCGTGATGAGACCTATCCTACAACTAACCCCCTAAGCATTCTATCTTTTATTCTTGTGGGGCCCCCTTTTATTATAGAGAAGCATTTCAATGCTTTCTTTGGAGATCCTGAGGCGAAGCATCTGGAAGGTTTATATATAGGCTTTTATCTTTTACCCAACAACAATCCCTCTAGGCCTTCAGCGCCTTCTTCCCATAGAATGAGGGACAACCCCTTCTTGCGTCAATACACCCTAAAATCCCAAGAGACAAGGAGATGGGGGGTTTAGGTGATGGAAAGTGGTAAGTATGGCTGGGAATGGTGCGAAGGCTCTTCAAGGGAGTTCCTAGTAGAAAAACCATTCCTGAGGAAGACCACTTACTAGGGCACAATGTCAACCACCAAGGTGAAACAGGGAAAAAGGCATAATGTCCAAGCATATGTCATGAAATATAAAGCAGTCTAAGATACAAGATACTTAAATGCCTCAAATATAGAAATGACACTCACCATAATACCTTACTTGTACCTCATGGAGCAAGGCCAAGTGCCTTTCGAAAACCAGCTGGTGTGGTGGATGCCATCTGAAAATTCCGACCTCTATGGTGGTGAGAAGGGTCTCCATTTGTATAAATGGATATTGTTGGTCATGTAGTCTCTCGGCACTCCATATCTACAACCTAAGGGCCTCGAGACATAATCTCCTTAGTTATCCCACAAAATGGGGATAACAATGTGAATCCGCTCAAAGATGGACCAATTGCGCTCACACCCAGAACTGCAAGTTTGGCTCAGGACTCGAATTGCAAACTTTTGCACTTGAGCACATTGGCTACCAAATGACTCCCACCAATGTGTTGGACAGTGCAAAGACAAAGATAGTTCATTAATGATTAGATTGTGACTATGGCTAAAAAATAAAGTACCGATCTTAAAAACTTTGGAATTGCTTACCTAGTTGGTCCACATCTCTTGCAATCTTTGCAAGGTTTTTTCCAAAGGTACTCATGGTTCTAGTGAAAGAATTGATCTAGCGATGTATCTCCAGCTGCTCTGCCTCATCTGGAACCATGTGCTCCAAGCACTCATACAATCCATCTTTGACCTCCCCAGTCTAATCTTCTCCTAAGTGAGCTCTGTAATGATACCTTGGGTTCAAGAAATACCCAATTGCATGTACAGGGCGATGGAGTTGATTATTCCATCTATTATCAATGATCTCCCATATAGGCCCATACTTGGCTACTCTATCTTTGTAGGTTGTCTTTATCTACTCCTTTGCTTGATCCATAGCCTCATAGATGTAACCCATGGCCAATTTTTCCCCATCCACCAACCGCAACACCTTAACAAGGGGCTCGCCAATTTTCACAATCTTTGTTGCTTTTTTCCAAAAAGTGTTATCAAAAACTTTCTTTTTGGCATCTTTTCCATATTGTTTGCAAGCCCACCGAGATTCATTCCATTCATCACTTGAAAACATTTTTTTCAAGTTCTTTTCTTGGGAAATGAGAGATTGCAATGTGAGGAAGTGAGTTGCAAATCTTGTGATCGCATCCCTCAGTGTTTTTCCTCATTAGGTTCAATACCCATGAGTGGTTGTAGATGTAATTTGTAATGCATTTGGCATGCTCTACAGTGTTCTTGATCCATTCATGTTTGCCTATGTCTTCAAGCATGAGGTCTATGCAATGTGCAGCACATGGGGTCCAAAATATGGTCATGTATTTAGCTTCTAACATTTTACCAGCAAGAACACAATTAGAAGCATTATCACTGATGACCTGAACAACATTTGTCTCCCCCACTGATATAACAATATCATCCAACAGCTAAAATAACAGGTTTGCATCTTTCACCTTATCAGATGCATCAACAGATTTCAAAAACATGGTTCCTTGAGGGCAAGAGACAAGGAAATTTATTATTGTACGGTTCCTTCCATCAGTCCATCCATCTGACATGATGGTACAACGTGTTTTGGCCCATGAATCTCTAAAATATTTCAAGTAGTCATGTATGGATGAAACTTCTTTTTGCAAAAGAGATCCTCTCAAGTCATGCAACGCGGGGCCTCTGAAGCCCTTTCCTACAGCAGCAACAACATTCCACATGTTAGAAAGTAATGGATGTGCTCGTTTAACCATAGACAATATAACAATATTGTCATCCAACCATAGGCCAAAGCCACCCCTGAGCACCTTAACCTTGACAGAGAATGATTCCGGAAGCAAACCAATACCAACCACAGCTAATGCATAAAGATAACCAAGAAAGATCAGAAATTCCAACCATAACTAATAGAAAGTCCGAGCCTAAACCAGGAATACAGATTGCGGCAGCTACCAACTGCAGCTGCTCCCTAGACTTGCACACTTGCCCAATTTTTGCAGTGCGCACTTCTTCCCAGCTGAAATTTTGAGTTGTGTGTACAAAATGAGGTCTGGCTACTTGTATTTATACTATTTTCTCGAGTTGTCTGGGCCAACTTCTCATTTTGGATGCTAAATAGTTAATATTAATTATTTCCTTGAGTCGACTTGTCTTCTAGGGTTAGGTTTAATGCTTTAGGGTTTCTTCTTGCTTCCAGGAATATTCTATTTTCGTCAGGGTTACACGTGGAGGTAAATACCTCCCGCAACTACCATAATATCAACACTCCCTCCTAGCTAGGGAGGTATTGAAGGAAATGGTCTTGAGCACAAACATACCATTCAACCGGTAGCATCATCATAGTCGTACAGACTATCTCATGATTAGATCACGAGCACCATCATCACTATCAGTGTCATCTGACAACATCAACTGCATCATCTCTTGAAACCATACTCCATCTGAGTAATCAGGCAAGATGTTGAATAAGTCACTCACTCCAAAGAGTGATACAAGAACCATTCTTCTAATCCGGGCATAGGTCCTAGAAGAATAAATCTCGTGGACCATTTTTCGTCTGGAGAATGTTTGTCCATTAGTACATTGACCATCCATCTAGCTGATAATCATTTTCAACACTACTGATAGTCTACATGGCAATCAGAACAATGTCATTCAATAGAACACCACTGTGTCTATCCATAGTAGTACACAACTACAATCCAGTGGTACACTACCACCCCAAGTAGCACACAGCTACTTAATTAGTGACACATAGTCACAACCAGTGGAACACATCCACCACAGTAGCATACATCTACTGTCCAAAGACATACAGTCTCCATAGCAATCATATCATCTGATACCAACCTGCACAGAAAAACAATATCATGATATAAACTGAGTCTTCTGGGCCATTCTTCCACTCACATCTGTGAGATCTGGAAGAACATCTACCTTTAGAAAGTAAAATATCATCCATGAGCCATCTGGACTATTCTTCTCAAGCATAGAAGAATAATTGTCCTGATTTCTTAGCCTGGACCATTCACCTATTTGGGCCATTCCTCCGGCACTAAACAAAGTGCAACCTAGAGAGAATGAGTCTGCCCTAGGGAATGCATGTCCCTGATTGTTGAACCTGGACCATTCACCTAACTGGGCCATTCCTCCGGCACTAAACAAAGTGCAACCTAGAGAGAATGAGTATGCCCTAGGGAATGACTGTCCGGACCATTTCATAAGGAAATGATTGTCCTACACCAACCTCCAAAACGGGTCATTCTTCGAAACTGCTCACAACTACAAGCTTCGAAAGAATGACTACCCGACGAGGCGGACCATTCTACTTGACCACTACTGAGAGTGACTGTCAAGAAGAAAGATTGTCCTAGACCATTCCCCCAAACTGGCCACAAGGGGAATCATTGTCTATGGTACATCAGCAATCTATCGAACCATTTTCATTACGAAAATGACCATCTGATCTGGACCATTTTTCGAACTGGAAAATGCCTGTCCGTCAGAAATCTCAAACCACTTTCTGAACTGGAAAGGAACTGCTCATCCTGAATCATTTTTCGAATTGAAAAATGGTTGTCCATAAATCGATAACACATCAGTGCTCCCTCCCAACCTGGGAGTCATCTCTTCCCTTTTCAATAAGGAAGTCGTCTCCACGAGCTCCAGCTTGTTTCTTGAGTACGCAAACTTTTTCCATCTTAAACAGAGGCTTTACCAAAATGTCTGCTATATGCTCATCTGTGGAGATATATTGGAGAACCACTTCTCCTTTCTGGACCTTATCACAGAGAATGTAATGCTTGATCTCAATGTACTTCAGTCTTTCTGGAATACTAGTTTTCTCTGAAGACTTCATCTACCTCTGATCATTATAGTATATCATAGTTGGATTCAATGCTTTTGTTTCCTGCTAGCTCATAACATCGTGGCAAGGCTCAAACTGGAACATATCCAAGGGGTACTTCTTCTGTCATCATGAGAGTTTGTCATGGATTAGCAATCCATCATCCTAGACTGCTGAGTAACCATTATGATACAATATCTCTGTTATAGAAAGTTTTCACCACGCTTCTGTTGTGCATGAGAGGCTTTGCACCAAGTTGTTTGAATCCATACAGGATCTGCATACAACGGTCTCTTTCTAGTATACCTCAAAACCTTGAGGTTGCTCTACATATGCCTCTTTGTTCAATTACTCTGTTGAGGAGAATAGTCCTTACATTCATCTGATGTAAACTCCAACCCGTCGATATTGCAGACGATATAATGGCACAGGTAGAGGTATGTTTGGTTTACTGGAACAAACTATCAACATGGTCTTCTCCCTCCATCTGGGAGAACCTCTAGTTCGGAATCTCACAATGCTTCCATTCATAAGTCTTTCATACACTGTTCTTCATCACAACTTCTATTTCTTCTGCTTGATTGCCTCTAGTGGGTTCAAACCAAGCTGGTAGTCTTGTGATTCTCGATATAATGACTGGTTGTTCTGGCTTTTATTTCTCTCCTGGAATCTTCATGTTCTTCCTCATGTTTCTCTTTAGCTCTTGGATCCATGGAGTTTTCTATAGATTCCATGCCCTGAAGATTCCAACTTCTTCCTTTCATCATAGGATCATGGATGTGGATGGACAACCAGGGATACTTTAAGGCTTCTTTTCAAAGAAGACTTCTTCTAAAGTCAAACTGAACATGTGTTGTTTTTCATGGCTGCTACTATCAATGGGAACATGGATAGATACTTCATAATCCTCAATGGATTATATTATTTAGGATTAGCTCCCTCCTAATCCTTGCTTCATGTATGAATGCATACTCTTCTCTTGGAATTATATAATTGGCTCCCTCCATCTAAGAGAGTCCACGCTTTTGTTTGCATCCTTATTGCCTTCTGTAAAGTGTCATAAGTCTTTTTCCAATTTCCCTTTGATTGCTGACTTCTTTCTATTTTTACTTCTTCAAGTTTGATTCAGATTTCGGCTTATCTTGCAGTTGTTACTTATGTTAATAGCTTCCACGTGAATTGTTACCAAGGATTGTCGATGTACTTCATCTTTTCATGTGTATTGCTTGACTTGTAGTCATCGTGATGGCAATCCTTATCTTGTTACTCTTCCATAGGTATTGTTTCTCTTTGAACATCTTATCTTCTAAGAAATAGATATGCAAGATATGTACAGAAACTATGTAAAGATGGTATGTACAAGAATTATGAAGAATATTGTTACCTTGTCTTAGAAGAAGAAGTTTGTTTTATCCTGCTTGGCCTTCTTTAAGGGTTCCCTTTCTTCGGCAACTGATGTTTCGTGTGTTTCCTTCCTTTTCTTTAACTCGGGACAATGATTCTTGTAGTGACCATATTTTCAACAGTTGAAGCATTGTATTTTTGACATATCTTTCTCTTGATTTGGTTTCTTCTTTGAGCCAAACTTATTTTTGTTCCTGAAATTCTTAAACCTTGTTGTGAAATCTTGATCATTGTATTTCTTTTGGGGTTTCTCTTTTGCACTAATCCTTGATTCTTCTTGTGTACATGCTTGCGGCAAATGCATCCCATGTCTTGGGAAGGCCATTGAGTACTATATTTACCAGTTCCTTCTCTAAAATGATTTCTTCAATGGCTTGTAGCTGACCTCTTAACTGAGAGATTTTCACAAGGTATGATGTTATGCTGTCATCATCATTCATTTTCATGTCACGGAGCTCATTCTTCAGACTCGTTAGTTGTCCAATGTTTCTGACTGAGAAGAGGTTTGTTAGGGCATCATACATCTTCTTAGATGAGTCAAGATGGGAGATGTAGGGAATCAAGTGATCTTTTATAGAGTCCAATATGATACTCGTGGCATTGAGGTCACTATCTTTGAACTTCTCCATAACTGCAACGTTCTGAGGTTCCTTCTCTTTTCCTTCTTCAAATTGTCATTCCATGATCTTTCCTTTCACGATATCCAAAACTTTATTCTTGGCAAGGATGAGGTCAATCCTTGTCTTCCATGCTCTGAAGTTAGAAGCCCCTTATAACTTGTTTTAAGACTTCATAGAGTAAGTCATAGTTTCTTGGACTTGGTCAACCCTTGATTTTGACCAAAAACTGAAACTTGATGTCTTAGCTTGCTAAGAGTACCAGGAGGTGCGTTAGGCTAGGGCGCACTAGGCTATCCAGAAATTAGGTCAATCTCTTCACTTAAGGTGCCTCAACAAGAGGGTTAGGGTTTCATTGCTGCAGCAAAAACTGGTTGCAATTGCAATTGTAACTGAGCAAATCCTCCCAATCTATCTTCCAACGGTTAGACTGTCCGAAGATAGTGTGGGCCCATAACCTGTTAGAAAGTAATGGATGTGCTCGTTTAACCATAGACAATATAACAATATTGTAACCCAACCATTGGCCGAAGCCACCCCCAAGCACCTTAACTTTGACAAAGAATGATTCCGGAAGCAAACCAATAGCCAACCACGGCGAATGCATAAAGATAACCAAGACTGATCAGAAAGTCCAACCATAACCAATAGAAAGTCCGAGCCTAAACCCGGAATACAGATTGCGGCAGCTGCTGACTGCAGCTGCTCCCTAGACTTGCGCACTTGCCCAATTTTTGCAGTGCACACTTCTTCTCAGCTGAAATTCTGAGCTATGTGTACAAAATGAGGTCTGGCTACTTGTATTTATACTGTTTTACTGAGCTGTCTGGGCCGACTTCTCATTCTAAATGCTAAATACTTAATATTAATTATTTCCTTGAGCCGACTTGTCTTCTAGGGTTAGGTTTAATGCTTTAGGGTTTCTTCTTGCTTCCCGGAATATTCTATTTTCGTCAAGGTTACACGTGGAGATAAATACCTCCCGCAACTACCATAATATCAACACCACATAGGCTGGTAATAAGGAGAGCGGGCAACATTGAAGGGGATAGCTGCGTCAAACCACCATCTAGCTATGTATTCAAAAGCAACATCTTTGTATTGCTTCTTCCAACGACCATCTAAGGTGGGTTAAGTTTGAATTGGTTGAGACTGAGAAGCACTAGCAGTGGTGAGGGAAGGTGTAAATTTTTTTAATGTTCTTCCTCTTTTTAGGCTGCCTATCAGGAGAGGGAGGAATATAACGGAAGGGGTCCATAACATTGGTAGATGGGATAGAGGAAGAGCCTTCAAATTCAGATTCAACACCAAGATTTGCTCTCATTGCATCAAGTTCTCTCTTCTTCCCTATTTCATCATCTATCTCCTTCTAATTAGCCTTGTCTTCTTCAAATTTTTCAAACTGACTTTGTAACTCCAACCTAATCTGTCCAATGTCCTCCAAAGGTGCTTTGCATGGTTTAACTTGGCCTCTTATAGCAGCCAAGTGTTGTTTTAGCCTATGAATCCCCCTCCTATTATGTGTTTCTTGCAATATTTGCAATACATCTCATCATCATTAACATCACAATGTTTCCATGCAGGGTCTTTCACTCTTGGGGCCATGGTAAAATTGAAATGACAAGTCGTCTGCAAATAAAAAATATGCAACAATGAAAACCCTCTCTTATATTTTAAATTTTAATATGCACATGCCACATACTATGATACTACTTCAGAACTGTCTACCTAGTAAAATTGCAGTTTTGAAACCTATCTGCACTATTTTTTGTATTTCCAGCCTCGTATACTTTGTTTTTTGCTCTCATAATTCATTAGATAACAGATTATGAGAGAAAAATAAAAAGAATATAAGGCTGATAAAACTAAAACAATGAACACTAAAGAGTCAAGACTCAACACAGGTTTCAAAACTGCAATTTGATGAAGCAAAAAATAGTGACAGATTTATTATTTGGCTGTCAACATACCTGTGAATGATATGAATGGACTGTGGGCTGCCTCCAAGCTTGAAGATGGGTTGTCTCAGCCTATAGCCTGCTCTCTTAGATGCCAAACCAACTCCAAGATCCAAATGCTCAATGAGAGAAGTGTGAGGCAAACAGAGGGGGTAGGGTTGTCTTTATAGAGTTGATTTAGGGTTTAGAAGATTCTTTTAGGGTTTTATCTCCTCAAAATAAATAAAAAATTGTTTTTTCCACCTACAAGCCATGCGGTGGGTCCGTGAGAGTGACTCGGACAAGTAGGTATAGACTCGGCTGAGTTGACCTATTTGGCACTGAACCGATCGAGTCAAGCCTTGACTCCGCTGGTTCGGTACCAAACCGGTGGGTCGAATTGTGGAAGGGCCGAGTCAAGCCGGTTTATGGTCTGCTCGATCAACTCGACCAAGTCCGAGTCCAAGCAGACCGAGTTTTAAAACACTAGCCCTAATTGACCTTCATTTCTCTTGCACCTAACATTTCCATGGTGTGTTGCTTGACTCCATTGCCCAAGAAAAGGAAAATGGCACTAGTCTAATTAATTGCAAGTGATGGTTAAAACCAATGATGTATATGTCGTGTCGGGGAAAGTGTCGGCGAGGGTC
>SNQJ01S0015321.1:102631-123018 GCA_010110895.2 Picea sitchensis
TGATTCTAATTTCACTTTGACTTAGGAGTTTTAAGTCAAAAGTGAAATATGTCACTTAAGTCATAAAGTGACAATTAATTCACAATGTGGGTGAATTAATGGACATAAAGCAACTAAGGAAAGTGGGTTTCCTTAGTGAGATTTTAGGATGAGATCTCACCCATTGATTAGACTTGGCTAGATCTAATCTAGGCCATTGATCTTTTAGGGTTGGCATGAGGAAGCTAAAGAGAGGGTAAAGGCATTTTGGAGACTCATTCTTCACTTGTGAGTTTTGGAGAAGAGAAGAGGGGCGCAAATCTTGAGGAGAAGGAGGGCGCACTTCATGAGGGTTTGAGCAAAACCCTTGAGAGCTTAAGGAGAGGCTCTTGTGTTATTTGAGCTTGCATGGAGAGCATTTCCATGGAGCCATAGCTTCCATCTCTGAAAGGGAGCATTTTCATGGAGGAGGGGCACATCTTGAGGAGGAGGGCGCATTCTGTTTCCTTCATTTGCTCATCAGAGGAGGAGGTCTTGTCAGATTGAGATGAGGTCTGATGCATAGGGAGAGGAGAGCTTGGGTGCTTGTTTCTGTGGAGAGAGACATTCAGTTTATGGCTCATTTTATTTCTGGTGATCATTTCTGCTAGGAGGGCGGCGCACATGTTGAGAGGACTGGCAGCTACCTGGTAGCAGATCTGCTTGGAGGATTTGAGCTCTGATAGTTTCAGTGGAGAGGCAGCACAGGAGAGGACATTCCTATGAAGGGATTTCTTCATTGGGTTCTAGATGAGTTAGGGCGCTTCATTTCAGTACAGAGGGCAACAAAGGGAGAGGGCGCACCATAATTTGGGCACTTCTTTCTCTGGTTCTTGTGGCAAGGCTCGTGAGGAGCTTGCTATGTATACAGGTTCCATTGTATTTCATTACTTGTTGTATCTCTTGCTTTAATCATCATTATATAGACAGATATCCCAAACTGGTTTTCCCCGGGGGGGTTTTATCCAGGGTCATGTTGACCAAAAATACCTGTGTACAAAAATGCATGTGTTAGTCTCTTAGATTTGTTTTATTTCAACTGTAAAGATCTTTAGGTGTATTGTACTTATTTTAGTATGCATGTGCTAACTTTTGGTTACTAAAACTACATGCTAGAGCACCTAAAATTGGAAGTGCAACCGTAACAAATCAGCAAGAAGTTCTTGGACTGTTGGCTGTCCTAAAACAGCAGCAAACACTTTACATAACAGTTGAAACTTAGAGCCTAACTGTAGTCAAAGACAGACCCAGTAGGCATGCTTGATAGGACCTGAAAATCTTCAAGGAAAGGAATTGAATCGTTCGCCTAAACACAGTATGGAAGCACAGGGTCTCTTAGCGACTGTGAATCTTTGCATGAATGGTCTTCTTATATTTGCCTGGTTTCTTCCTTTCTGCTTTGGTTCTAGGAGAAGCTTTTGCACTCCCACATTGTACTTTTTGCCAGATGTACTCCTCAGTCCCATTGACCTACTTTTGTGGTCATTCATTGGACATTAATAAAATTATCTTATCTAATCTTATCTAGACTCTTTCTGTGGGTTGATGTATGCTGCACTTAAGGCCCAATTTACAGCTAAGGCACTCTCAATAGGAAAGATCCCAAGTTATGTGATGTTCAAGCTCAATCTATCTTAAGGACATTTTTGCTATCCTTTAGTTAGTCGTGAGCTGTTTTGTACAGTCTACCTTTACTGTTAATGTAGAAACTTGAAAGCATTTTTCAAAAATAAAATGAAATAAAATGCAGCCTAATATTCACATTAGGAGTGAAGACCTTTAAATAGAGAAAAAGGCTCCTACATGCAAGATCGTCTTTGTAATTGACTATTCCCTCTGTAGAATATATTGATTCCTGAATGGGAGTAAAATTCCTAGTTGACCAACTACATGACAGCTATGCACTAGAGAAGAAACAAGACATTAAAGTACGAAGAATCATGTAAGCACTTAATACTTACAACATATGATAAGCAACACAGATAACTTGACAACATCAACAAGCACAAAAAAAAATGCAAGTTCTAGATCTGAAGTGCTCATCATAACTGCCTAGTGTGTGTTAGAAAAAAAGTAATTCAAATAAAACTCTAAGAAAAAGACATGGAAAAAATAAAGGAAAATTTCAAGAATTTTGAGCACTTTTTCTTTCCACAGGATAACCCAAAGTGATGAAAACAGCATGAAGCTAGAACAACAGACACAAGAAACTGTGAATCATATAACAACCACACAAAAGAGTAATTGTCTTCTTAGGAATTATATACACAGATAACACCAAATTTGGCCATGTAAGTAATGCTCATTGCTAACAGAGACCTTGCCAGTTTAGAATGAGATCAAGAATAAAAAATTTCAAGACATGTAAAGCAAAAAAATAAATACATATTTCACTATTGCAAAGCCATGGCCTCTGTCAATTTCTCTCACTTGTTGTATCATTCAAATTCCACATTAGTATTCTGACAAATATTTCCCAGGGTCTATGACAAATGGAGCCTTTAATGAAGAACTTACCCCAAAGATGAATCCAACAATCCATGTTGTAAGTAAACAACCTTCTTTGAATCACGTCTGAAACAACAACAAACCAAAGGAAATATGGGGAAGTGTAAGCTCGGAACTGCCAAACCTTTTCTGTTTCTAAAAACTAATTGATCTTTGACTTTCAATAACCCATAAGCATCAATTGTGATTCAATCTAAAAAGAGGAGATGAACCAAAGTTACCCCCAATGATTTGTGGATAAAAATGTTTGACTAAAAATATGAATTTAAATATGTCAGCTGATAAATGTGTAACATACACGACCCTGATTGATATAATTAAAAGATAAAGTTAAAAATAGTTATATAATATACAAATTATTAACTAGGACTCCCATGGCCATGCCCTTTCATCATGACTGATCTCTTCAGCACTATATAAAGAGATCACATTGTTCAATTGTATCATAATTTAACATATCTTTTATACATATTTTGTACCCTTACGGATATTTCAGACTTTGTGTCTTTTACCTGTGATGGCTGTGTAACGACCATCAGGTCTGTTACATATACAAAACAATGACAAGCTGTTAAATGCATGGATCTGACAGAAAGAATATATGAAACTTGTACAAAATACATGTATTCAAACCACTGTATAAATATTGAATGAATGGAAACTTAAAAAACAGATTTGTCTAGAACTATTACATGATACAAGAATATGAAATGCAGTTTATAAATCAATCATAATAAAAGTTGTTTCATATTTTCTTATTTATAGTATGGTTTGTAGTGCCTTTAGAAGGACTCAAAACTTCTATATCACAACTCCGGTTTTGTATGAAATATGGAATAATACTGAAAATTTCAGTGTATGAAGAAACATCTAACACCTATAAGCCGTGTTGGAGAATGTAGGCAGAAAAAAAGAAATCCACGTTGGAATTTCAAAAGCTAGCAATTATTAGCCAGTATATTAACATCAAAATGTTGGCTTTCCAAAAGTAGTCTGTGTTGAATTAAATGATAAAGTACCAAGGACAAGTGTTTCTCATCACCTAGGCGCCTAGGAGTGAGAAAGTGTTCAAATGTGGTCCCTAGTAATTAATTTCATGTGAGGTGAAATTAAATGACTTTATGAAAGTTAAGTGAAGTGGGTGAATGAATAGACATTTTATTACCACTGTTGATCTAGTCTATCCTCCACTGTTAGATTAAATGACCATTCACCTTCCCCTCATGAGGTCGAATTAGGGAAAGAGGCGCCCCCATTCTTGGCATTCTTCATGAGTTTTGAGAGTGCAAGAGAAGAGAGAGACGAGCTGAGAAAGAAGAGAACATTTTCAGACTAGAGCACGCATTCCAAGGCTGTTTCTGGCATGCAAATCGATGGAAAGTAGAGCAAGTACAGAGGCCGTACTGTATGGATTCTGGGCAGATTGTACAGCTGATATTTGGTACAGAAATCAAGAAAGAGGTCTATGATTTTCTGAGTGAGACCGGCACAAAAATCAAGGCAGATTAGTCATAAATTTCTGGATATTTCTCCCAGCAAGCAGGCATGAAATTCGAGGCAGATTGTACAGCATTTATTGCTGTGACAGCCATACTGTGTACAGATTTCTGAGCACAGAAATCGAGGAGCTAATGGAACAGTTTTCTATGCTGTGTTTTGGACACAAAAATCGAGATAAGTCTGTGTATTAATTGATGAAGAAGACTGCTGTAAGAAATTCTTTCTCAGAGCTCTGAAAATAATAAAAAGCCCCTCTCTCACTGGTTTTCCCCTTGTGGGTTTTTCCAGGGTCTAAGTTTGACCAAAAATCTGTGTGAAATTTCTGGGTTTGTTTTATTTCAGAGTTATATTGCTGTAGCAGACTTCATGTGTTTCTGTTTATGAGCATTTTAATTTTCTGCTTACTAATTTGCACCCTTAAAATTGCAATGTAGGTTGGGCATTAAACTATGTGTCTCAGTGAGACTTGAAACCAGGTTGGGGTCTGAAATTTCTACATTCTGTTTCCCAGTTTAAAATATGTAAAAATATGAGTTTTTATTTTTAATAATGCTTTTATACAACTACGACGTGAACTGAATTCCCAGCAAATGATTGTAAAAGGAAAAGAGATTTATTTTGCCCAAAAACATGTCTTACAACTGAATCTCTAATGTTCTTACCTTGGTATTCTTTCCAGGAGGAGGACATAACCATCAGCAGTAATGACACGAATAGCCTCATATGGATATCTGAAAAAGGGACAAAACCAGTTACAAATCATCAATGTAGCAGATATACTTCATCTCAGATTAATTCTCCAAGTTTAGATTCATGCTTTCATACAAAATATAGCATTATGGAAATAACTTTATCTTTAGAGTCAAGCACATATAATCCAAGGGAAAGATTTTCAAACTGCCAATAAGATCTTCATTTTATAGCTTGCAATATTACAGTACCCCAATTCTGTTATAACATCTTCACATGTGCGTGCATCTGTATTCAAAGATTGCTGAAATTTTGTTTGTCGTATACTGGAACTTGGATCCCAGTCATTAAGAGTAGATGTTTGCACATGGGCATCATTATCACTAACAGACATGCCACAACTTTTACGAGCCCGTATACTCGTGATAAGCCTTTTGAACGCCAACCTACATGTTTTGAAAGGAGACAGGGGAAAGTAAAGTGCTTTGCGCACAATATCAAATGCAACTTCTATAACAATCTCTATAACAAGCTGAAGATCCTGTTCAATACACAACAATTTTAATTAGAAAGAAATTATGGAATTGCTCTGATTCACAGTAGCAACAAGATTGTCGTGATAAATATTTCTACAAAGATTCAAGAATAACACTGTCAGCTGTAAGGGACCAAGACAGAAGCCTAAATCACTGAATACAAGATATTGGAATTTATACAGACAAAATAATCAGAAAGAACCAATAACCAGTTACAGTAGCACCACCTCAACTACGCCACGCCTCCGATCTGTAGTACGATGAACTACATGATCTCTGAAGCTGTTCATTCTTTTGCTTGCCAGTCCATACATGTGGCTGAAACTTCCTCTGCTACTAGGAGAAGTAAGCAACGATCCAGTCCGCCTTGTAGAATTTCTGGAAGAATTATGTAAAGACAGCAACACAATGAATAGATATTTGAGTGGCCAAAAAATCCATCCAAAAAATCTTTTCAGAATTGATTTCGAATGTTTCTCATGGCTCGAAACACTACTTGCTCGTGAAATATGAGAAACTTGAGAAGAAGGTGAAGGAGGAATCATGTTCTCATCATTATCTTCCTGCCCAGATTCATACTCTGATTCTGTACAAGAATCAGTATCTGTAGAAAAATCATGGATAAATTGATTGAAAGATGAGACCCCACTGTAACCAGAAAAAAAGTTCTATCAGTAAACATCAAAGGATGACTGATTATATCCATTAAATAATCTGAATATGAAGGGAAAAGTTCATTCATTGCAATTCGTTTTATGGCATGGACAAAGTGAGTTGGAAACTTGGATGGCAAATCAACTACCACTATCACCAAATAGATATTCGATATTACATTTTATAGCATAGAATACAAAATAGTTTGTAGATGGACATCATATGTTTTT
Organism: Picea sitchensis; assembly: GCA_010110895.2. NCBI lineage: Eukaryota > Viridiplantae > Streptophyta > Pinopsida > Pinales > Pinaceae > Picea > Picea sitchensis. Next base: position 108,768 of record SNQJ01S0015321.1, read on the forward strand.
TCAACTAGTCATGCTTTTGAAACTCAACCTAAGAAATACAACAAAAGAATAGAAAATGGGGAGTTTCAGCATAAAATGGTAGTGCACATCTAACTTTTTAAAAGCATTCCAGTAAATATGTGGCAATCAATTTTTGAGGGAAAGTTTCCTTTTAAAAGAAAAAATCTCAAATGTTTGAATAAAATAAAGAATGCGTATCTGAAAAAAGTTTTCTGAAAGCATATATAAACTGAATTAAGAGTTCTTTTTAATACACAATTTCCAGCTTAGAAAGAAATAGTTTCCTAGGCTTCAGGCTAATAGCATCTTAAACCAGGCACTTCAGATTTAGGAACTTTCTCCAATCTTCAAGGAATTTTATGTTCACATTTTAAATGTTTGTTCCCTCCAATTTTAAGGGCTAAGGCCCCCATTGTGCACTTTTTTTGCATTTTTTCTCTTTCATTCTCTACAGTTTTACTACAGCTCTTTATTTCTCCTAATATTCTGATCTCAAATGCAAACCCAAGAATTAATGTGGCAATGTAGATACACAATTTCCCATTCAGAAAGAACTTGTTTCTGGACTCTTCTAAAAGCATATTCACCAAGGGTTTCATGAACATTTGCCCTATGTTAGATGTTTCCTAGGCTATCCAATGCTACTGTTTATTAAAGTTGTAAAAGCATATTCTCTGTACAGGACCTCATAGGAGTATTTCCATTACCTCATGTCTCTTTCAGGCTTGACAATTTCATCCAAGACTCTGTATTCTAAAAGCCCAGTTAGCTCACATCCAAAGCTGAATATTACAAGTTCAATAGGCTTAGAAAAAGCCCACAAGATTTCTAATGCTTCTTCACTGCCAGATCTTACAGAGAGCTTAAGCTCAATTTTTTCAAGATTGTAGCCAAGTATTGATGAATTTTAAAACCCGGGCAATTCATCATTCAGACAATGAAGATGGCATCATAGAGACACTCCAGAAAATCAGTCCTGACTGTCATTCAACACTATCAATCTTCCTCCATTTCATTGAATTAGCTAAGTTGCATGCCATGTTTTAATTTACTGACATTTCAAAACTTGAATATCTAATTAAAGTATAATAGGATGTTTGTCTTCATCCAAAGGGTCTCTGCAATATTCAATTTTGTTCAACATTCTCTTGAACATGCTACGCAAAGAAAATGAAACATGTTAAAGAGAGTAAAGACATTGGTAGTCCCTCTTTGGGCCTTCGAGAAAAACAAATAACCAAAAAGGAGATTTTGTATATTAAAACCAGAGAAACAAAACAATTAGCATGTGTGGAGGACTGAGATGAAGAATTCTTGCATGGTAATTTGGGGCTAATCAGCTAACCAATCAAAGACGAGTCAATTTGCCTTAAACCAGGATATAAGATACTTTATTTTGAAACAAATGCATCTTATACTTCATTAATGCACAAAAGAAAATACATCATACAACCACACAGTTCCAGCCAAAGTAGGGGTATGCTTGTATTGTACCCAACTAATCTTATACAACTTGTAATGTACCTGCACCTTCACTTGGTGCGGGTTCTCAATTTTCCCAACTTTATTTTCCTCTGACACCACCTGTACTGTACCTAGCCCACTTCTTTGAAACAGAATATACCAAGCCTTTTTTAAACACTGTCAGATGATGTTATGAACAAATTTAACCACATGCATGCAGACTCTTTGCAATCAAGAAACTAATTTTGCAAGAATATAAGACAACACTAACGAGGTATCTTCGAAAGAATACAAAACCGTAACAAGGATTCTTCATTAAATCATAGAAAAATTTATATTAAATCGATACTTATCTTTGAAATGAAGATCTCTGAACTTATTGTGTGGGGGATGATTCAAAAGTCATAAATGATGTACTCCTCAAGATCTTCAATTTTCTTCAGATTTCATGTGCTCATTTGGCCTCTACCATGCTCAATTTTGGCACAAGATAGGATTCTTGATATGACTATTCTGCTGGTGTGGATGACTGCTTTGACCCACAGTCAATAAACTCACAACTTACTAGCTAATGCTCAAAAATTTCATTTATTTGGTCAAAACCATCCCACAACAAACACCTTAAATAGCAGTTCTCACAGCAGAACAAATCTGACTAGATTCGGAGTTATATGTGGAAAGTTATGCTCGCTACAGCTAAACTTTTTTTTTGGGCTTTTGACTGGAACACGGTTTTCCAAGTTGCATTTTGTTTTTGTTTTTTGAGAAAGGTGTCATGTATTACTTCATAGAACAAATAGTTACATCATGGAGAAGGGTAAGTGACAGCATAAAAATAACAGGAGCAATTACAATCTAATTACAGCTTGACTTGTGTCTTTTTATTCAAGTTGTAATTAGATTGTCATATATCTGCAATTCTGAGCAGAAAAATAGCATAATATATATTGTGGGAAAGCTCTTGAAACCCTCTTTTCAAAGAACCCAACATCACTGGAATCAAATGTTTCCACAAAGAGTCATGCTTCTGGGAATATGAGGTTGATGACTATCTAGTGAACATTTATTATATTTGTACTTTATCCTTATCTCTTTTGGCGACTTGGTCTAAATTTATCACTCACCAACTTTATTGTATTTTATTGGAGACATGGTCAAACTTGTTCACTCTCCCACAGTTTTACATTGTATATATTCTTAATACCAATGTGTACAGATGTGTACAGTTCTGGAAATCTCATCATCAATACTTGCATACTTGCACTCTTATATTCTCTTGTGTGTGAGCATTTGCATATTGGTGTTGTGCTCATATCAATTGGAATCGGAGCCAAATGATCCCAGACTCCAGATCTAGTCACCTCCAGGGTTTTCATCTCACGGCAATTAATCTTGCTAAATTTCGTTAAACCCCAGTCATGGCAATTAATTCCTAGTAAATCCTTGCTGAAATAAAAAGCAGATCTACTGAATAAAAGCACACTGAGATTCTTAACCAGAAATTGCAGCAGAAGTAAAACAGGAAACCAAACACATGTACAGTGTACACAGATATTTTTTGGTAAATACTCCTGGAAAAAAAACCCCAAGGGAAAACCAGCAACGAGATGATTTTATTATGATAAAAATCAGGGCTCCCATAAAAGGGAAAATGGCCCAGTGAGAGAAAAACAAGCTACAGCAAAAACCTGATTTGCTGATCTGCAGAAACCCCTGCCCGAAAAAGTCTGCGGACTATATGGCCTGCTGTACAGCCATCTTGGCTGGTGTACGGCCCTGCCACATGGCTGTACGGCGGCAGCTGCTGTTGCTGCTGCAGGCCGTACAACAGGCGTACAGCCTGGAGCAGCAGCAGCTGTACAGCCACATGGCAGAGCCGTACAGCAGCCAGGACGGCCTTGCAGTCAGCAGATTTTCTGGGCAGGGGTTTCTGCAGATCAGCAAATCAGGATTTTTCTGTAGCTTGTTTTTCTCTCAATGGGCCATTTTCCCTTTTACGAGAGCCCTGATTTTTATCATAATAAAATCATCTCGTTGCTGGTTTTCCCTTAGGGGTTTTTCTCCAGGGGTATTTACCCAAAAATATCTGTGTAGATGTATTTGGTTTCCTGTTTTACTTCTGCTGTGATTCCTGGTTAAGAATCTCAGTGTGTTTTTATTCAGTAGATCTGTTTTTTATTTCAGCAAGGATTTACTAGGAATTAATTGCCGTGACTAGGGTTTATGGAAATTTAACAGATCTAACACCATCCGGCTTCTTAGGAACAAGGTCATAGATCTAGCCTCCCTAGAGGGTCTCCACCTCTTACCCTCTGTTAGATCTATGCTCTTCAATAAGAGTTAGATTTTTGTGCTTACATCAACTGGTTGCAGATTTGGAGCTCTCTTTGCAGCTGTAATATCGTTTTAGTGCAGCCGATCCCAGTCAAATCAGTGCCATCAGGTGCATAGGTTTGGGTCCATTTCCAGATTGGGGTTATAATAGTGACTTTGTGCAGTATTAAATGAGTTATAACCTCAAGAAATCAACCTTCAATGTTTGTCAGAACCCCATTTCACGATGCAATTCTCTTCTGACCTAGGAACCAGATTGAAGTCACGCCAATGACATCAGAGGCAATTTTGGATGTCATCTCCAGATTGGTTCATAATAGAAATTCTGAACAGTAATGAGGAATTTACAACAGTTTTAAGCTGTGGTTTTGTTCAGCCTCACAACTCTCGTGGAAAAGAGAGATCCAATTGAGTGTAAGCTTCTCTTATTTTTATTACAAATCCTAGATCTACTTTCTTTGCTTCATTGCACACCTACAATGACAAAATCAGATTTTTGTGCAAGCTCTTGCACAACAACAAAAAAGATTTGCATAATAGAAACAACAGTTTCAGATCCACGTGGGAAAAAATGATGGCCATGTTCAAAACAATGCAGCAGGTTCTCCAACAACTATTGGTCTCCAATCAAGAGATCTTTTCCCCTATAATGTCCACACCTCTTGCACTTGATCATGATCATCATCATGCTCCAGCATGTTCCCTCTCGCCTGATTTTCCTCTTGTCTATAGCAACATGACCAAAGAATCTCATGAGCTGTAGCAACCCCAGCCACAATCTATTCCTACACCTCCTATTTTACAGACATACTTAACTACCAATTCTTCCAGTTGCTCAGATAGATGACATGCAGCAGATAATTTTGAGTCCACTACACAGTGAACCTATGGTGTTGGAGATTCATCCAGAATTCATCTCCACATCATCATCTTAGGTACCACTCTCATCAATGGACCTATCTAATTTTATCAATTTGGAGTTTCCCTTGAAGTCTTCTACTCCCCCAACAGTGTTCCAAACAGGTCATGGGATCTTCCAACTTAACCACGGAGGACTTCTTGATCATCATATTCCTCCATATTCTCATCTTGCTTCAAACAAGGATTCACTTTACCACTTGCTTACACCATGTGACAGTTATGAAGCAAAATGAGTTCAACAAATTTGAGTACTCCACCACTTGTGTTCCTATTGTTCATGTTCCTTCTACACTAGTGCTTCTGCTTCTTCGTTTTCAGCATGCTTCTTCAAGTTTTTCTTTTGAGCGAGGAGGAACTCCACCAACACTCTTTCATGAACATATTCTCTTTGACGGGACATTCTGTTAAAATAATGTAACTGCAAAGTGTATTCTTATTATTATTTGATATATTATTCATTGGATCAATCCCCATTGTGGATTGATCATGTCGGCTATTGTAAAAGGACCAAATCCCCTTTTGCGGATTGGTCATAATGTAATTGTAAAGGAGGCAAAGAAATTCGCCCCTAGAATATATCAAGAGGCTCCGAGAATATAATAAAGGTGGTTATAACCCACTTGAGTTGGAGAAATGCGACCCCTGCCAGAGAGACACTTCTGCGTGTCAGTCTTGTATAAATATGGAGGCTAGCGCCCTCCCTTAGATACACAACTCACTTGCTCATTTTGAGAGACAAGTTTGAGAATTGCAGTTAGAGAAGAGAGAGTGGGGCATATTTGGGAGAGGATCTTTTGTATTAATTTGGAGTTATCTCTTGGCATTTATTTTTATATTAAGGAAGTTTTGTTGGAGTTTCTTCCCTAGAGGGGTTTCCAGGAAAATGTTGTGTCTCTTGTGGAATGTATTTCTCGGTGATTTTGTGTTATGTTATTGTTATCTATTGAAATAAAGAACTATAATAGCCAAACCCAAAGCATTAACATGGTATGAACCAAGGCAGAATACTCACAGAAAAATGAAAAAACTTAATCCACTGATTCACAGGTAGTGAAAATTAGGGCTTTTTGTTGGTGAGGTATTTTAGCCCTAAAACCATCCAGAAATTTTACCCTCCCCAAGGGATCATTTTGGCACCTTCAGCATACCTTTTCGGTGTAGATCTCCCTGGGAAGGAGTGAAACCCTAGTTTCTCAAAGTACAGTGCCAGAGGAAAACCGGTGTACCGAAGTACCGAGGTACGAGGAGAGGTACAGAAAACGAAGCACAGAGTCAATCTGCCGGTCAAGTTTGGAGAACAAAGTTGGATTTTCGGATCAAACACGCGAACTACTCGTCTTACCATGCCTGTAAACACACCTAAGTGTGGATTGATTTGACTTTGAGCACTTTCAACAAGTTAGAACCACAGCCAGTAGGTATTGCGCAGGACAAACTTTGACAGGCTGAAGGTACTGGAAAAATTTTGTGCCTGAAATTATAGGATTGGCCTCATTCTTGAAGAATGACCTAGCAATAGATCAAGAGTGTGAAACGGTCGATCTTTGAGGAAAGGCAAAACATCAAAAAGGAACCTGTCGAGGGGCAAAAGAATCATTCTGATTCAATCCAAAGACCACTTGATTCCTTATGTCTCATCTAAGAGGACTCACGAGAAAGAAATGTTTGATGCCTTGACCGGTATGAAGGAAAGAACATCAAAGCCTGGAAGATGAATCCACAAGAACTCAGGCTGAAGAATACAAGGATGCGAGGAAAGGAGAAACTATTGAGAATATTTCTCCGAATATCTCTCAATTCAAAGAACAACTAGAAGCGATAGGAGATACTATAGACGAAGAAGGCGAACTTGTGATGATAGACCTAAATGGTCTCTAGAGACCTTGGGATGCATTCATCCAAGCGATTTGTGCCAGCGAGAGAAACTATAGTTTGAGAGTCTATGGGAAGAGTGCATCCAAGAAGAAACAAAGAGTAGTGAATGGAGTGAGCGTTACTAGCAAGAGATGATAATCAAAAACTCCCTAGATACTCACACCAAGGAGGAAGGAAGAGGCCCTAGCACTTCAAAGGGAGACTCATAAGAGCCTCAACGATCCAAACAAATTCAATCATAAGAATCTCATCCAAGGTTTCGGAAGAAAGGTTCTTGAAAGGAAAGAGACTACTCATTTTTACAATGCTATCATTGTGACAAAGATGGGACACATTGCGAAGTTTTGTCCGACAGAGACGAGAAGAATACAAGAGAAAACATAAGAGCACCATGCCCATGTAGTCAAGATGAAGAGCCACCCGCAAAAAAATGATAAGAGAGCAGATCAAAAACCATGTCTTAATCACGGCCCACTCGGGATGCAACACACGGAGAGGATTGCATGGCTCATTGATAGTGGTGCATCGAGGCACATGTGGGACAAAGAAACATTCTCTCTTGTATCTCGAGAGAAAGAAGTTTTCAGAAAGTGACACTTGGAGATGATTACCAATACTCTATCAAGGGAGTGGAGAATCAAAATACAAGTGAATTGGGAATTCATTGAAGATGAAAAGAGCATGTACTATATGTACCGGGTTTGACCAAGAACCTATTCTCCATTTTAGAAAAGAAAGGAAGCGAGTTGCCTTTATAGATGGAGAAGTTCATGTGTGGGCTAAAGGAAGCAAATGAAACAATCATCATTGGAAGTGAAAGTAAACTGTATAAATAAGGGTCACTCGAGGGTTGCCATGACCGCATACATTGAAAACTCATGTGAACTTTGGCATAGAAGATTAGCTCCACGTCAACTACAAAGAAGGCTACCATACATATACAGCGATCCACGGGTTTACGAACTCAAGGTGACCATGGCGTGTCACGATGGATATAGAAGGAAGAACATCAGAACCGTTTCGAAGAGGCGACCAAAGCAAAGAGTCCTGAGCTCATTCATTCAAGGTATGTGGCCCAATGCCATCGTCCTCCATTAGTGAGTATGTATATTATGCTTATCATTTATTGATGATTATTCGTAAGACACGAATATATTTTGAAATCTAAAGATGAAGTGTTCAACAAGTTCAAAGAGATTCAAAGCCTTGATAGAGAATCTTCGAAAGAAGATTAAAGATACTCGAATTGGAATAATGGAGAATATACCTCAAAGAGTTTGTGAACTTTTGCAAAGATGTTGGGATCAAGGGAACTCACTACTCCCTATAATCCCAACAAAACAGTGTAGGCGAGCGAAGAACAATAATGGAAGGCTGTGAAGACTATGATCCATGATCAAGATCTTCCTATGTGCTTATGGAAGTAGAGAGCGTGATAGCGGTTAATATATGTGCAAGACCAATTATCCCATAGTGCACTTGGAAGAAGCCAGAAGAGATGTTCCTTAGGAAAGAAGCCAAAAGTAAGCCATCCCAAAATATTTGGTTGCCCAATATTTATTCATATTCCGAAAGAGAGAGAAACAAGCTAGAACCCATGCCGGAAAGAAAGATATTTGTGGGGTACTGTGAGGTCTCCAAGACCTCCAGAATCTATATACCAGGTCCTACCCACGTCACATTAGAGATCCCGGCGGGGATGTGACCTTTGATGAAGATCACGGCTCAAGAAATGGAAGAATCACGACTCAAAATGGAAGATAATGCGTGATGAAGAAATATAAAAAGGAACGAAGTAATCCCGATCTTTTAATGAGGGAGGTTCCCGGAGCCTTGAGAACTAGTGTCGCTGATGATCTATCAAAATCAAATGGTTCTGGTGATCAATCATCGGTTATACGACTTTGATGTGTGATCTTCTAGAAGAGCCTAAGCGCTTTGAAGAAGCCATTGAGGAATGGGAAGATGCAAAAACTAATGATGGAGGAGTACCAATCCATAATGAGGAACAAAGTATGGGAAATAGTTCCCGGTAGAAGTAAAGTGTAGGTATCCTCCAAATGGCTCTTCAAATAAAACATCCTGCTGATGGAAATATTGAAATTATAAAGAAAGGTTTGTATCTCGTGGCTTTTCTCAAAGGAAGGCAATGACTATGAAAAGACATTCACTACTGTGGCAAGATACACTTCAATAAGAACCATCCTTGGCTCTTGCAACTAAGATGAAGTGGAAGTTGCGCTAGATGGATGTGAAGACGTCTTTTCTAAATGGTGTCATTGAGAGGAAGTGTAGAGGCAACCTCAAGAGTTTGAAGTTGAAGACAGGAAGTCTCATGTCTGCGGATTGAAGAAAGCCTTATGCGGTCTAAAACAAGCTCTAGAGCTTGGTGTAGCCATATAAACGGAGTTTCTTGATGAGCTTAAGAGCTTTACCAAAGGTAAGCGGACTCTATACTAGCAAAGTCATAAGCGTGAGCCGATGTATACTTGTTATATGTGGATGACTTATTCTTAGCTGAAGAAAGAAGCTCATCATTGATGTAAGAAGAGACTTACCGAATTTAAAATGAAGACCTTGGCCTAATGAATTAATTCTTAGGTCTTGGTGTAAGTCACGGAGGATCTTCATAACCAAAGGGAAATTATCTGATTAGTCCACGAAGAGATTGACATGTTGGAGTCTGAGATCCATGAACACACCCATGGAAACTAAATTGAAGATCATGGTTGAGACTTCGATGCCCATTCAATTGATTGATGCCACATTTTATAGATAGATTATTGGATCACTGTTGTATCTGATGAACACCAAACCGGACATTTGTTTTATAGTGAACACCTTGAGCAAGTTCGGGTGGAGACGGACATGTTCACCTATTTGTTGCAAAACATGTGATGAGGAATACCTTAAGGAACAATAGATTGTGGTCTCGACTATGATGGAGATAATGATTCACATTGAGTGGATATACTGATGCAGTTTGGGAAGACAATGTTGATGACAGGAAAAAGTACAAGTGGAGGATTATTCTTTTTGGGTGACTCATTATTTTCATGGATTAGTAAGAAGAAGGGTTCTATTTCATTATCCACTACAAATGTAGAATACATTGTTGCATGTTACGCGTTGCGAAACTATATGGCTTCGAAAGTTGTTGGCAATAGAGTCTATTTGACCTAGAGAGGGAAACAACCACGATCCTATGTGACAACCAGAGCACTCTGAATTTTTGCATAGATCCAGTTCATAGGCAGCGGTCGAAGCACATAGAGATTTGATATCATTACATCCGTGGCATAGTGCGAAGGGCAAAGCTCGATTACATTATACGGATGAGCAGGGTTATTGATGTGTTGACCAAGCCTCTATCTAAATATAAAGTTTGATCATTTTCGAGATAAGCTTGGTATAGTCGAAAGAACCTTCCTCGAAAGGGGAGTAGTTGTTGTGATGAGACATCTTGCTTGGGCAGCCGGTTGTGATGTAAAACAAGATGATGTGATGTGACTGATCTTTGAGCTTCCGGTGCGGATAGGCCGTGAAGCAGATAAAATTATCCGCTTCCGACGATGGTTGTGACGTAAAGCAGGAGGGGTACCTTGCTTCCGACCTGACGGTTGTGGCGTAAAGCAAGATGATGTGATGTGACTAGTCACATTGCTTCCGGTGGATAGGCGGCGGTAAGCTAGTCGTATCCCACTGCTTAGACGATGGTTGTGGCGTAAAAGCGAGGGGCCAATTACCTTGCTTCCGACACGATGGTTGTGACATAAAGCAAGATGATGTGATGAGACTAGCGCTGAGCTTCGGTACGGATAGTTGTGGCGATAAAGCCAGTCTAGTATCTCCTTCCCGACACGATGGTTGTGGCGGTAGCGGAGACCGAGAGCATCTTAGAAGCTTGATAGGCGTGACATAAAACAGAACTATAAGATGAGACTAGAGCGTACTTTTACCGGCAGTAGCAGTGGCGTAAAATCAGTCTAGTATTATTATGATAGGCTTGACCCTACGTCTTTGTGATGATGATGATGTATCGGTTTATACTAATACATATTGATCACGGATGATGATTGCATTCCTTTACGAGGTATAGCGATGCTTCTGGGTAAAACTTAGATGATTTATAGTACGGTCGGTGTTCCAAGATGATATTGATGATATATCCTCTCACCCATAATATTTGTTGATGATGTTGTCCTCTCTCTTGAAGAATACCCTTCTTGTTAAGGGGTGTTAAAATAATGTACGAGTGTATTCTTATTATTATTTGATATATTATTCGTTGAATCAATCCCCATTGTGGATTGATCATGTCGACTATTAATAAAGGACAAATCCTGCGGGTTGGTCATAATGTAGTTATGAAGGCAAAGAAGTCATTGAGATATATCAAGGGCTAAAATATAAAGGTGGTTATAACCACCGGTTGGAAGAAGTCAATTTGATGAAGAACCTTCACCGCATTACGGTCTGTATAAATAAAAGTGGTTGCAACCACCTAGTTGGAAGAGAAGTCGGCCTTGCCATTGAAGAGACACTTCACGCGTGCGAATCTGTATAAATAGGAATTTAGCGCCCTCACTTAGATCTACCAATCACTTGCTCATTTGGGAACAAGTTTAGAATTGAGTTAAAGAAGAAGGAGAGAGAGGCGCATCTTTGGGTGAGGACTTTCTGTACTTGTTTGGTTATCTATTGGTATTTTATTGGCTATCTATAATAGGGAGGTTTGTTGGGTTTTCTTCCCTAGAGGGTTTCCAGGATAAAATGGTATTGTCTCTTGTGATTGTATTTCTCGGTGATCTTGTGTTATACTGTGTTATCTATTGAAATGCAAAGAACTATAATAATGGCAAACGATAACACATTACGCCACTAGTGAAGCACTCTCTTTTAGGTCAAGACAGGGTCTCTAACGGCCTATCTACACACCAAACCCAAAGGTTATTACGTCGCTGTTGGAAAGGTTGTACCCCAGCTATAGCAGAAATTAGGGACAATATCTCCTCAGCAGAGAGGAATTGATGAGACTGTCTGGTGAACATGTGTGAACATGTATTATATTTGTATGACCTCCTTGTTGAGGTTTTGGTGCAGGAAGTGGTTTCCCTTGTGGTTTGAGCCTCCCCAACCACAAGAGGGAGATCATTATTTTTCTTTGTACCTTGTACTTTATGTCTAATTTCTTTGTTGGGTTTTCTTCCCCTAGAGGGTTTCCCAGGATAAATGTTGTGTCTCTTGTGATTGTGTATTTCTCAGTGATCTTGTGTTATGCTATTGTTATCTATTGAAATGCAAAGAACTATAATAATGGCTTAAACATTAACACATTCTGCCACTAATTGAAGCACTCTCCTTTTAGTCAAGACACGGGTCTATCTAACAACCCTATCTACACCAAACCCAAGGATTATTCTGTCCTTTGTTGGAAAGGTTGTACCCCAGCTATAGCAGAAATTAGGGACAATATCTCCTCAGCAGAGAGGAATTGATGAGACTGTCTGGTGAACATGTGTGAACATGTATTATATTTGTATTTTATCCTTGTTGAGTTTTGGTGTACCTTGGGAAATGGTTCCCTTGTGGTTTTGAGCCTCTAACCACAAGAGGGAGATGTTGGTACCTTTGTACCTTGTACTTTATGTCTAATTTCACTTTGACTTAGGAGATTTAAGTCAAAAGTGAAATTTGGTCATTTTAGCCTAAAGTGACTATNTGTCTAATTTCACTTTGACTTAGGAGATTTAAGTCAAAAGTGAAATTTGGTCATTTTAGCCTAAAGTGACTATTAATTCACTTTGTGGGTGAATTAGGAGACATAAAGTGAACTTAGGGAACTTAACCCAAAGTGGGTTTTGACTGAGATTATTGTGGGATGATCTCAACCATTGATTAGGGATGGCTTGGGATGATCCTAGCCATCCCCATTTAGGTTTCCTTATGGATTGCTCAAGGAGGGCGCAAGGGACCAAGAGAGGTTTGTTATCGCACAATCTGTACTTGCCCAAAGCCCAAGGCAAGGGGATGCAAGATTTGCGTAACAAGGGGTGACCTATCACTGTCACCTTAACAAGAAACCCCTTTCTATTTAGGAGTATGTCAAAGTACCCCAAGGGAGACATCCCCAGTGACCTAAAGGGTTGATGACTAAGGCAAAAGATGCAAGAAAGTCTCCCCCTCTCACTGGTCACTCAAATCAAAGGTTCTTCGCGTCTTATAGAGATGAAGCAAAAGGTAAATAAGGTGTACCTTCCCAGAACAAGACAACAAATAGAAAAGAGTGGCAACTTTCAAGTACCAAATGATGTTAGTGCCTCATAAGACCATGAATCTCTGAAAAATAAGTAAGCTGATATAAAACTGCAGCAATGTAATTATTTACAACAGCATTAAGTATTTTGTAACAGCCACAATAATTATGCCTTGAAATTGCTTCAAAAAGGCAAGAAAATGTAGCTCTAGGCTAGCAAAATGATGACTACTTGTCACAAGCAAAATTGGCAATGTTTAACCAGCATTTAATGTCACTTTTGAAATAAATTTGTTGTTGTTAGATGGTTGTAGCAATCTTTTGCAACACCAGCGAGTTAGTCAATGAATTATTCTAGTTTAAGGTTAGTAGAAGTTAGTGAATGTTTCAAGGAAGATAGTTTGAAAGCTTGTTCGATCAATCAATCAATGTGATGAGTAGACTGGTGCCTTTATGGGGTAATGCAGTCTATAGGTGACGGTTTTCTCTTGGAAGAAATGACACAATGATTATACTTACATGAGGATAAGAGATGGATAGAAGAGGTGTTGGCTCTTCAAGGCCTCAAACATCCAAACCCTAAGGATGAACTTGCTAAAGTATAAGCAATTTTAGGCTCTAGCAAAATCTTCTTTCCTTAGATTTTTGTAAGATACTAGAAGCAACAATTGACTAGATAATGACTTCTAAAGTGCTAGTATTTAGGGCTCTAGAAGTTTACCAAGGTCAAAATCTTCTTGGCAAGGTCTAGCAAATGAAAAGTAAAGAAGTAGCAAATTAAGTCATTTACTCCTGGGGTTTGTCAAGCAAGCAATTTCATAATCTTTAACATGAATAAGCAAATTTAACCGTTCAAATAAAATGAAGAATTGCAGATTTACTTACTTCACCGAGAATAATCAAGCCATAAAACCCTAGAATGCCAAGTAACTTCACCAAGAAATGATCCAAGTTGCAAATTTTAGCCTCCAAGAGAAAGTGCGCCTAAAATTTCAGCCAATAACTCCCAAGAAGGGCGCAAATTTCAAGATAATTAATTTGGTTAATATTAATTATATTATAAGCTAGTGAGGTCGGCCCTGTTGTGCCAATAGACACTTCTATTGACAGGTTCAGGTTAGTATAAGTAAAGGTAAATTCCCCATTGAGGAATCATATCTTTCATGTGAGTTTGGAAAATTCAGCAAGTACACCTTCTTGGGAAAAGTGCGCACCTCTCTTGGGCACTAGTCTTCTAGGGTTTGAGCACCCTCTTGTCTGCTAGGTTTTATCTTGGTGGTGAAGGTCTTTCTCTTGAAGAATATAGCAAAGGATTTGGCTGGGTTTTCTTCCCTTGTTGAGAAGGGTTTCCCAGGATACTTCTTGTGTTCTTGTGCATGGTGCTTCTTCTTGTGATCTTGG
>SNQJ01S0015321.1:123068-171431 GCA_010110895.2 Picea sitchensis
GATTTGGCTGGGTTTTCTTCCCTTGTTGAGAAGGGTTTCCCAGGATACTTCTTGTGTTCTTGTGCATGGTGCTTCTTCTTGTGATCTTGGTTGCTGCAACATTTATGGTTATGGTTAAATGCTAAAAATGGAATGATCTTCATACTTAACCTTGACAATTGAAAAATCAACAGTCTCCCTGGTGGATTCGAACCAAAAACCTATTGATGTCATCCCAACAAGTTCCTAATCTTTGTCTGATACTATTGTCGTCCCTCTGAATCCCTTTGTGTAGTGATCAACCACTCTGCAGCATATGCTACCCCTGCAAGTCTGAAGATCCTCTCCATCCTCTTGGCCAAAACTATCTTGGGTGCTCATGTCGACATGCCGCTCAGTACAATCCTCTTCCCATCAGTGTCTCTGAACCCCATCTCCAAGGTTTGGTAGTTGGTGGTGATTTTTCCCAATGTGATCAACCACTGGACTCCCAACACCACATCTGTGTCAAATAGGTCAACTACATAAAATGTGTCTCTCACGGTGTAATTACCTAACTTTATCTCCAAGTCCGGAACTTTGTCCAGACACTCCATTGTATGGCCATCTGCTACTGCAACATCAAACCCCTCAAACTCCTCTGTCTAAAGTGCCCGCCTCGATACTAATGAAGCATCAATGAAGTTGTGGGTGGCCCCACCATCTATTAGGGTGATTTCCTGATGTCCCTGAATAATCCCTCTGATTCGAAGGGTGTCATACCGGGGAACACCAGAAAGGGTTGCTATGACTCCTCCCTTTGTTGGTTTTCGTCTGTTAGCCTGCTCAGGAGGTTGTGGTACTACCAGTGGGTGGGTCCCTGTCGATGTCTATGGTCTACGGGGAGGTTGCTCCTCTGCCTGTGATGGCTCCTCCTATGAGCTAGTGGATCCACTATCATGCTCCTCCTCCTCACTGTCCACAATGTTTGTTGCCACCTCAATATAATGGATCTCTCCCTTGCCCATGCACCTGTGGCCTAGGATCCAAGGGTCCTTGCAGGTGAAGCAGAGCTTCTTCCTCATAAGCTCTCACCTCGTCTCATCATCCAGCTTCTCCTTGCCCTTCCACTCTCTCTGGAATGGTTTCCTGTCTCAGTCTCTCTGTGGTACAAAGGGTTTGGAAAAGGGTTTAGTCTTTGGCGTTGAATCTGCCAAATCTCGAGTGCGTAAGATAGAATCCTGCAAGGTGTGAGGCATGTATGCCTTCACCCAACCTCTCAAGGGTTCTGTGATCCCCTCGGTGAACAACATAATCAATCTAGGCTTTCCGTCACCACCACTACTATCCGCTGAAACTCTGTGATGAATGCCTTTGTTGTGTCAGTTTGACTCAACTGGGCTAGATCCCTGAAATGGATCTTTGGATCCCTCCTGTCAAACCTATCCATGAGTATCTCTGTGAACTCCCTGTATGAAGTGATGTGACTGTGACCCAACGTCACCCGTCCATGATGCCACCACTCGTGTGCCTCACCCTCCAAGTGTAGGGTAGCGAAACTGATGGCCTCTGTCTCGGTCATCTGGTTGAGCTTGTAGTACGTGTCTAGTTTTTGTACCCAAGCTCTGGCAGTGCATTTGGATGATCCGCAAAAGAAAGTATGGTGAGTTTACCAACTTTCCGAATGAAATCCAGGTTATGCCCCTGCTGTTGTTGTTGTTTTCCTCCTCTCTGAGGCTCTCTGGGCCGGTTCCTGAGCCTGAGTCCACAGTACTGGACCAGGATCATGTAATAATGGAAGTCACGGCCCAATGTTGCATACTCCCTCCTGTACTCTGCAATGTCCTCTTCCTGAGTGGGCGGCCTCTGTGCTATCAGTTGTTGTGCTGCTGCTGAGGGTGCCCTCTGGAAACTGGGGAACAATGGCCTGGGAATCCTACTCAAAGAGGTGTATGTGTGAGTAGGTGATTGGGGTCTACTGCCTGCCCCTAAGTTCCCTTGTGCTACATGTGGGGCTTGTGTGCCCTGGGTGCGCCCTATAGCCAATCTATCAACCATCTGCGCCAAAGACTGAGTCATGGCCTGCTAACTGACTACCTACCAGATTGTTGAATACCTGCATGAAGGTTGCCTTTGGTTCCATGGGGGCCTTGCCATTGCCCTCTGGTCTCTCATATCTGTCTCCCAACATCCTCTCTACCTCATGCTCTACCTCATGCTCTACCCTTCTCTCTGCTTCCATGTGTGCCTCTTCCTCTTCCTCTGAACTAGGAGGAAAAGGGGGGAAATCAGGTCTAGATCTCCTCTCCCTGCGTCTGTTGTAAGTGACGTATTCGTCACCTACATGCTCACGGCCCTCTGGGTCACCTGCTGAACTCATAGTCTTTAGTCACAGGCTGGCAAGACTAAAGCTTTGATGCCACTGTAATATCCCAGATCCAGCTAGTCTAGGAAATGTTGCATGAAATTGTTTGCAGCATATAAATGAGCATACAAATAGTAAATGAGACAAAAGACTACAAACCATATATTATGATATTTATGCAGTTTACAATGCCATATGCGACTGAATAAAAATAAATCTCTTGACTAGATCAGAGACAAAAGGATCTTAGCCGGAATACAATAAGCAAACTAAAACAATGTTACCCGGAATAGAAGAAAATTGTTGGATCAATGGATGAGCTATAGGATTTGTTGCATGCTACGGCAACTGTTGAAAGTCTAGAAAGTTCGCCCTGGTGTCTAAACTCCTCAGATCTACCTGGGAACTGTCTCAAACAGTGCGCCATGACCTCATGCACACTCTCGGTAGCTGACCAACTAAAGATCGGCCCTCTAACAATCTGTATGGACCCCGGATGGATCCCCCTGGGAAAATGCGCCCCAACTACTGCTAGAAACTATGCCCTAGTGATTCTTCCATCGGAATCGACCGATAAGGGTCTCAAACTGAGCGCCCTAGGCTCCTCTGAAATGGGTCAGAAGGATTTCCCTGGATCTGATCTGATGATCTCTCGGGAACCCCAAATGTGTCCTCAACTGTCGCACCCTCAATGGCTAAGTAACGTGCCCAAGATGATTTCTCCATCGGAATCTGACAGAAAACCAGGCAATAGATGCGCCTTGCCCTCCTCTCAACTGGGTCGAAAGGGAATCTTTGGATTCTCCCTGGTTGGGACAAGTCGACTCACTAAACCTCCTCAGAAGTTGCGCCCTCACCCTGAATAAGTGTGCCCTTGCTACTGGAACCTGTGTAACTGCTGCTAAAGATCGATGGAAGATCTGTGTGATCTCCCTGGTGACTAGGGTGTGTCTCTCAACACCTAAATCAACCACTGGGTGTATTCCTCCTGGAATCCACAGAGCTCTCTCTCCTGAGATGCGCCTCTCTCCTCAATGACAAGTCAAATTCTTCATAATGTTGAATTAGGTCGCTTTACCCTTCCTTTATAGCATCCTGAAACCCTAATTCGCTGTCGAAACCCTAATTCGTTGTTGACCTATTTTTAGCTTTATCTATTTTATTTTTAGCTCACTTTGACTTAAAAGCGCTTTTAGTCACTTTTAGCTCAATGTCACTTTCGAATTATAACACCCTCAACTGAAGTGACCTCTAGTAACCCTGCTTACCCCTCTATGGCCCTGGCTATAGTCTAACGGGGTTGTTTAGACCATTAATCCTCCTCTCTAGAGCTCCTATTTGGAAAGGGACATTACATTATATTCCAACACTAATCTGAAGGAAGTTTACTCTTAGCAGCACACTACCTAAGGGCATGTTTCTCAAAGTGCTTCCATAATAATAATAATAATAATATAAAATGTGTGAAAAATTTGTTAAAGATTTTGCCTGAAAAATGATATAAAATGAAGCAAAATGTCCTCAGTCCTTGAATACATGCTTCTAGTGGCATGAAGAAACAGAATAAGTCAGTTTGAGACTGATACAATGAGAAATAGAATGAGAATCAATTATACTTTTAACAAACTTTGGTTAATTCTTTTTGCAGGCAGGGTTAACGTTAAACACATAGAACACCAAAAGGGTTAATGTCCTATCATATGTCTATATCTAGTATCAAGATACCAAGAGTTCATGTCAAACCTGAATTTCAAACGTGGAAACAATTAGAATCAAGAATTTATATAACTCAACTACCAATTGCTAATTGCAATCTATTTAGCAGGTGACCCTTCCCCTAAGAAACAATAAATCATTTGGGCCTAACATCATCAAGTTAATTATCTCACTTCATTGCACAATTTTTGGTTCCATTCTAATCATGTAACCATTCATTTGTATGGTTAGTACTTAGTACTTACTCTTCCATCCACCGTGGGAGGCGAGGGGCCTGAAAAGATGGTCTCAACTCCCATCCCTGAATACCTTCCAAGATACCAGCCTTCCCTGGTAATACAGCAAGAACAAGGGCAGAAATCCCATTGATTAATCGTAAGATGTTACTGAATGTTTCTTGTGCAAACGTTTTCACTGACCTGCAAAAATATATCAACAAAATATAAATCCTCATAAGTTAATTCAAAATAAACTAACAATAGGCAAAAACCTCTGAAGTCTGAACATTTAAAAAGCACTCCTGGTTGTGAAAAACAGAAAACAGAACACATCTCAACCCATCTTCATATTTAGTAGTCGCATTTGAACAAGAAAATGCCAGTAAGATTATGAGAAGCTTCATAAATATCCCCAACAAGAACCAACTGTATTATTAAGTTAGCAGCCTAAGCAAGCAGCATATTTGCCCAGTGAATCTGGCATCTAGGAACAAAAGCTTTATCATTCACAACTTAAACACGTTACCATATAATAACTAAAACGTGAGCAGTAGGCTGAAAAAATCAAGATGCAATACTAGACAAGTTGAAAAAAAAATTAAAATCTGCGTAAACCTGAAAAACTAGTGATACCATGAAATGAAATTTCAAATAAGCATTTCCTTGAAAGTTTGAATAAATGCCCTATAGACTAAGAAAATAGTGCATAAGGAGACATCCAATATTTTCTCCTCTCTTTTCCTTTCACCTGCACTAAAGTATTTGATTGCACTTAATATTGCCTTTTGTCAATTTTAACTTGCAATCCCATTTAAATTAGCTCTATCTAAAGTTACAGTTTAACTTTACTACTACTATATTTGTGGTTCCTTTCAGTTCTACCTCCCACCATGGCCATGCTTGTTAGCTATGTTGACCTGCTTTCAGCCTTCCCATATTTTCATGTGAACTAGGTTTCTGTGATTTGCAGATAACTACTACGATTCACTAAAACATAACACAATGGCTTTCAATATCCTGAATGACTATGACATCCACTGATAGAGTTTTATCTATCAAGAACTATCAATTAAAGCCAAAGGCTGACTAACAACTTCTACAAGCCTCCACATCCTGCTATTTGTAGCAGCAGCTCCACAATTGCAAGCTTCAGTGAACCTGAAAGCAGTTCTCCTTGCAGACACCCACGAACCTCACCTCAGTGACACATGCAAGCTTTCTCTAGCTGCAACCACAAGTCCCCTCTTGTGGAACCCACAAACACTCTCCTTTCAGTGATTGAGAACTTGCTTTGCGGCACCTCTGAGACCAAATTTTAAGTTGTAGGCATTCTCGACAATCGCACCCACAGCTGCAACCATACCAAAGCCACAGACCATCTTTGCAGAACTTTCAGTTAGCTGCAAACGTCCCAAATCCACAAACCTTATTTGTGAAACACCAATTAGCTGCAAACCTTTTCTGCAGAATGTTAGCTAGCCACAACAGCAGAATGCAAATCAATGCAAGAATGTGAATTGTCATAAGAGAAAATGAACTACTTCAGTGACTGTTAATTAAACTGCAATGCCGACTACCATAATTTTTGGATTGGATCTCTAACAATGTATTTTTCATGCAATTTATAAAAGTGTGTGATGACAAAGGCATAGCGCTCAGACTACTAAGTTTTCTCAGTTGTCTTTACAAGACTTTGCCTTCACAACCCTTCTCGGGACTTGGCTCAGAAAGCATCTCCATTCCACAGTCTCTTGCACTCAATGTACAAGTAACCTGATCAACTGCATAATATAAAGTTGATTTATTCCAAGTAAGATGCATCTTTGGCTGCCTTCTTGTTTACTTATCATCTGCTTGCACATGCACATGCACACACATTATAACCTCAACATTCCCTAAAAACCATGGTTGTACCCTAAGCAAATCTCAGTGAATGGACCAATTGGTATCACAGCATAGAAGTCATTAGCATTACACAACCGTTTGAACTAGGTACGCATACAGGATGCACAATGTTCTGCCCACAAGTCCTGTAGACCACCTTCATTCACAATGCACCCAGTCTCAAATGGCTACCAACTGGCACCTCTCTCCTCAGAGCGATTCTAATACCCCTGTACATGTTTTAACTATCATCAATAAAGCCTTCTAAAAACAACAAGAAGACATGTATGACCAATATTTGCCCACATAATAATGCAACTTAATTTCTTTATGCCATCAACCTCTCATGCCACAAATTATGCACAGACTGCATTCAATGGCCGCAGTGGGTTTAAAGTAGAAATGAATCTCAGCATCCCTCAATTCCAGCATGACATCAATGCAGAAGCACTTCCAGATTGGTTGCAGTGATTGGAGACATACTTTGTAGTAAACTAGTTTGGCGATGAAGAGAATATTTCCTTTGCTACCCTTAAACCCCATTTCTATTTGGATGCTCTGTGTAGGCCACTGTGGTATTTTAAAACTAAATGCCACTCAAACCCCAAATGCCCAATTTTGTACACAGGGTATGAAATGCATCAGAGTACTCCAACATACTCTAGTCTTTACCTTGGCGCAAGGTTGTCCATCTCATGTACAGGTTTTCATAATTTCCAAGAGGTAGCTACTCCTCCTTGAGGGCATAAACGAAATACCCCCATGTAGGTTTTGTGGAATACAGTTCAGAATCATACCCCACATGTTGCACACAGTAAGTATCCTACCAATATTTGACATGGGGAAGGGCCTTTAGGAGTGCAAAGTAATTTTCTCGCTATTGAAAAACTTGTGAACAAAGAAATAACCCTCTAGCACATTTAACAATCTCACCAAAGCTTTTGCATCTATTTTGCCTTCAAATAGAGGGATATCAAAATTAACTTGTACCTTGAAGGGTGTTGTTCCTACGAAATCACAGCTTGCCAAAGGAGCCTCCATCCTTGTTGGCAATCATAGAAGGAGCTGGATGAATTGGTCCATCATCTCGTTTCTCTATCACACTAGGGCTTCCTAGAGCAACAAATTGATAGGATCTCTTGCTCCATCATCTTTCAATAGAAATTTTCTCATTAATGAAAAACTTGTGAACAAGGAAATAACCCTCTAGCACATTTAACCATCTCTCCAAAGATTTTGCATCTATCTTACCTTCAAATAGAGGGATATCAAAAATTAACTTGCACCTTGAAGGGTGTCGTTCCTCCAAAATCATTGCTTGTCAAAGGAACCACCATCCCTATTGGGAGTCATTGAAGGAGCAGAGCGAATCGATCCATCATCTCGTTCCTCTATCACTCTAGGGCTTCCTGGAGCAACAATTTGATAGGATCTCCTGCTCCATCATCTTTCTTTTTGCCTACCATGGGAGGTCACTTCGATCTGCAAGGGAAATCTTCACTAGGCTCAATTAGTTCAAGGCCCAACTCCCTATACCCTAACCTTGTAAGGGACATACATGGAAAAACAACAAAGATAATCCTGATCTGATACTAGTGATCTAGATTGGATTGAGACCGAAATGGACGAACATGCAATATTCTAAAGAGAACACAAATACAGTTTTGAAAGCAAAGTATTACAGCGAAAACCAAATTCTATTAATGAATCAAACGGTGGAAAAAGTTGCAATATGCATAGCAATACAAAAAGGCTAGAATGGTCATATCTTATCTCTAAGAAGAGATGTGATAGGTATGCTCGTTCATAAAAAACCCATAACAATTGGCTAAAACTACATTTTATAATAATGTGAAACAAACCTAAGAAGCAAAAACCCTAAAATGCAAGAACCCTAGAGCTAGCATGATTATGGTTGAGTGTGATTGCTAAAATGGATAAATCTAAGTTGTCTAAGCAAAAGGGGAGCCTTGCCAAGATCATAACTTTTCACTCAGTGCTTTGATTTGGTCTTCCTTAGCTCAATGGCAAGAACACTAGCAAAATGAGTTGGCTCCTTGAGTTTGGCCATGACTAACCCCAAAACGCATGGGAAAGCCCTGAAAAATGTGTTGGAAAAATTACTCTAAAACTACCAATATCATGACTATTTTTTAGACGGCCCTGGATGGCCACTTGGATCAACTTGTCACTGAATTCGATGGCTAATGGAGAATGGAGACATAGAGCTGTAATATTGTGCAACTCGGAAGTAGACTGCAAACATTCTTACCAAGCCTCTCAATCCAAATAAATTTGTAAAATTTCAAGATAAGCTTGGGATCATTTCTAGTTTGAACTTTGACCATTACAAGAGGTTATTAGAGTATTTAACAATGGTCATGTACTTTTTTAAATTATATACATCATAATATAATGTTATAAAGTTATGTTAATTCAAGACTAAAGTGACTAATGTCAAATTAGTCACAAGTTACTTTTATAGTTACTTAAATTGTCTTCTAACTTATATATTCTCTCTTATGTAATGTCTTCTATAACACAAATTTAATAATATTGAAGTATCTCTTCTCTCCCCAGTTTTTTTTGCATGTCATGTGTTTAATTTATCAAGTTTAAGATTTCCTAAGTTTACGTAGGAAGAATTATGTTAGGGTCCTACCCTAACCTCTCTACTTTAAGCTACCTAGGAGTTAGTTACTTGTTGTATATGGCCATCCTCTTTAAATAAGAACCGTTGGATAATAGTGGATAGTTATTTAATGTAAAAAGGTCCACTTTATAAGGCCCACTAAGTAGTTGGTACCGATTTGTAAAGGGACCACAAGTAGTTAGGGTTTTTGCTATGGAAAAGCTATTTAAAGAGATAGGAGACTTTAGAATGTTTGTCTTGTGTCATGTATTTAGAGCTCTGCTTAGTGGAAGGTCACCCCACCTTAAGAGGCAAGTGAACATTGTATTCTTCTTCGCATTATCAATATACAAGGGTATCTTTACTGATTTTATCTTATTATCTCTTGTTTCTGGTTAATCTGCAATCATATTCTCTGTATACCTAATTATGTTTCAATTTTCAAGGGTTAAGGAACACTACAAGTGGTATCAAAGATCTTCCATGAGCCAGGCCACCTTCAAATTTTAGTATAATTTTTTTTCAGGCTAGAGATGTGTTCCAACGTCTTTAAATAACACAATGATCTGTCGTTTAACGGGTAAAACTGTAGTTGGAGAAGAATACATGCAGAAAATACGAGTGGAATCATATTGTTGGAAACCCCTGTTGGTACCCCTTTGAGTAGTATTGCATCAGACAACACCCATATATGGAATCTCACTTTCACGTACCTTCGTGTATATCTAAAGTCCCCTACGTATATGACACTCAACTATATACCCTCTTAATGTTGATGTTTTTGTAGCTTCGAGAGGTATTCCCACTTGTGGCCTTGGTGTCGGGCATGTGGGAATCTTTGTTAGCACCAGATTACACTTTTGTTTCGGTGAAAATGCCCTTGCAATGAAGCTAGAGCTTCATGGGCTTGATGATGAACTTTGTGGGCTTGTGTTGGGGCTTTACACCCACAAGGAGGAATAAAATATTCTAATTTAATGTTGAGTTTAGTGGAGGGCTCCTTAGAGTAAGCTAAGGGCTTCTAAACTCACATTAGACTCCTATAAAAAGAGGAGGAGATTGTGACATCTCATTGTGACATTATGGAGTTAGCATAAGTGAGTGAGCATTTGTGCTAGGAGGCTTGAAAATTTCAGCAAGGGAAATTCTGCAATTTTGCAAATCTGGCCTAGGGTTTCTTGGACATTCTATTTCTTTTTTCAACCAAAGAAGGCCAAACATGTGAGGAGAGAGGAGAAACAGCGCTGCATGTGTGAGGAGCAGGTACAGTCGCACGTTTGAAGAGCAGGTACAGCCGCACGTTTGAGTACAGCAGGTCTGTACAGTCACATGTGTGGTATGGACAGGTCCGTACAATCACACGTGTGACCAGAACAGCACAATCGCACGTGTAGGGTTTCAGGCTCACACATGTGAGTTTTTGGGTAGGTTAGCAGGTCTGTACAGGCTGGTGTCAGCAGTCGTACAGCTGACGTTAGCAGGTCGTACAGGTGACCTACAACAGATTTGTAAATTGGAATTTGTCCCGGGTAATTTTGTTGATTTGTGGTTTTTCAGAGAACTGATTCTGTCCTCAGATTTGGTGAATTTGTGACTGCTGGGAGGGCTGATTTTGCCCTCATAAATTTATGAATTTGGTAAATTTACAAAACAGAAAATTGTGTCTCATGTGCATGGATGATTTATCTCTGATCTTGACGTTTCTGCTGTTTTAATTGTCTGTCATAATTTCAGTGTAAAATTGTTTAGTAATAACCATAATTTTTAAAACTGGAACTGAACATCGACTCGGTCACCTATCAACTCGGACATCGACTCGAAACTGGATCAACTCGGACCGGTCTGATTTCAACGACTCGGTTCAATAAAAAATACATTAAATAATTAAATTTTAATGAAACAATTTATTTTAAAGCTTTCAAACCATGATTCCAAACCATTAGAGACAAAATATGCAAAGTTTGTTCATCTATACACCATGTAAGGGTGTATATATCAATATGGCACCGAGTTCGATACATATCAGCAACAAAATACATAATCAGTGAGGTTCTAAATGGAAAATATTACTGATGTGCTTTCTAAACAATTCCAATAACCCATCCTCTCGATGAAGAAATTGTGCACCTTCCTTGCATTGTGTTCATTAGACCAGTTGTAATTAAAACAAAGCATGACATTGATTTGATTCCTCAATGTTGAAATTGTCTCCTACTGTGGTAACATCCTGTAGCTTTCATCCTCCCGACTGTTGTTTTCTTATTTGCACAATACCCAATATAGCCTCCTCATGATTCCTTGCCATGGTTGTCCATTGATTGAAGGCTACTGCATATATTTGTAATCACTTTCTCTGCTAGACAACACCCTGTAGCTTTGCTACCATAAGCTATCATACACAACCTCAAGGAGAAACTGTAAAAACTCATCAATTACCTCTTCTATTGTTGTTTGAAACTTGTCACTATTATCTAGTCTACCAAAAAATTGATACATGGAAGATCAGGCTCATACTTCATAGAACACAGGTTTACACTCTGTTGCAACCACCAAAGTCATGATGGAATTTAAGTTTCTATCCCTAGTGCTATTAATTTCAAGTGTAAACACTTTAGAGAGAGCACCATGTAATCATCCTTCAACTGTATTAACTATCTCCTTTGTCCATGAATAGATCCTACATCATCCTTATTTGATTTGATTTGTGCTCTTAGTGTAATCCCACAACGAAACTAGGGCAACCATGCAAATCTTGGTGCCTTACAGCTAGGTATATGCCTTGAAAGTTCAAACGAGTGGACTGCCTAAAGTGGCCACAAGGACAAACTTTCATAAGCAAATTAGCACAGATAAAACCTTCAACAAGGGCACTCACAACCTACAACAAACAAGCCACTAGTAAGGTGCACTATTTCTTCAGATTAGCCTTCTGATCAATGTGCACATAATAACTCAACTCAATGTGCCAAAGAACATAATAAGGCACACAGAGGTGTATATACTATATATATGGGTTCTTCCCCGAACTTGGCATGGGTTGGCCCAAAACTAACCTCAGTCAACCCCTTCACATTAAAAACAAGCACAGGTCATCCAATCCCATATAGGGCTTGGGTCCTGAAACGAACCGGCCGAGTAGGCATGGACTCGGCCGGTTTGACCAGTTTGGTACTGAACCAAACCAGTCGTTTTTCGACTCGATCGGTTTGGTACCAAACCGGTCATTGAACAGATTCGATGGCCGGTTTGATTCGGCCTGCTATCTACTCGACCGGTTTGCCGAGTTGATATGGACTCAGTCCGGTTTTAAAAACTAAGGTAATAACAGCTAGGGTTTACTGTTTGGATCACTTGGAAGTAATTTTCAAATCTGAAATTAGTTGCATGAAAAATTGACAATTAATTCCTAGCAGGGCATATAGTTTACTAATGCACTTAATTGTCAACCTAGGGCTTGTAATGCTTGTGCAGTATCGTGCAAAGTATATGCAAGGCTCAGGAATTAGTTAGCTAGTAGGACCATTTAACCATGACATTATCATCTATATAGAAATCCAATTCTATTTGATGGAAAAAAAGAAATACAGCTAATTTTATACTCAGGTTCTGGAGCATGAGACCTGTAGCAATGAAACATTCACTAATAAATGGTGAAATTAATACTTGTTGAAACACACACAATTCAAATTATAAACAAAACTTGTGAAAGCAAACAAACATTTAAACAATCAGATACGGAAAGTAAATATACAGTATATAAACATAAACAGAAAATGAGAAGCAGCACCAGTTTCCTCCAAAGCGGGCCCTTTCTCTGTGGAGAAAAACGCTAAAGAAGTTCTACAGTTCTTAGTCTACTTCAATAATCAATTTATAATGCACGAACTGGGAAATTGTATTTGTATTCAAAAAATGCAAGTTACAGCAAAACTCTGTAAGTTCCAACAAAAACTGTCTCCTTGTCTTTTTACCATCCCCCTCTTATCTAAGAGGCAGGCGTAGCTCTTCTGGCTCAACTGATTAACAACCTATTAAATGGTAATTAAAGAGCTGCACACTTGCTAAAATCTGTTACTACCATTTAAACGAAACAAAGCATCTTATTAATAAACAGTTGCAACAGTAATGTAACAAAGTATCTAGGGTAACTAAGCAACTAGATTAGTTGGAATTTAGCATGGTCTAAATTCTTGTGAAGATGCTCTGTAACTGCAACCAAAGTCATCTACGCATTCACCATCACAGTTTTGTAGCAAACTGCTCAAATCGCGTAGTCTGTGGTTCTGCAGCAACCGAGTAACAACACACGATCTTGAGAAACTCATAGCATGTCACAGGTTGCACACTTGCTTACTTGGATTCGTAGCACTGGTCTTGATGATTAGGATGCGCAACACCGGTCTTGATGATTAGGATTCCCAGCACCAGTCTTGCAACAACCATCATTCATGGATCTATAGCAATCTATTTCTTCTACAGCCTTACCATTCCTTTGACTTCTGTAACAGGCACCTGATCTGTAGCAACTCATCTGTAGGTTGGATACAAAAGATGCCATTTCTACCCAATGTACTACAGAATTCATTAAATTGCCAATAAAACAAAGCAAAGTATACCTAAATGAGTTCTGAGCCAAAATGGTTATGGTTATGGTTATAGTTATAAAGAGGTGAAAATTGAATGGTGAAGTATGGAAACAGAAGGAAAAAGGTGATATAATCGTAACAATACCAGGTCCTATCATTTCCCCCAACTGACATTGTTGCATGCCCTCATGCAACCTCTATAATCAATCTGAATCTGAATCAGAGTATGAATATTTCCGATGGAGGTTGTTGAGATTGTAAGCATGATATCCATTTTCGCTTGTTGTATAATACCCAACATTCTGCTCAATGGCCTGAGAAGATTTCGCCTCAGCCTGTGGCTCCAATTCATAGAAGAATTGATATTTGTGTTGGGAACCAAATTGGGGGAAAATGAAATTTGAGGCCAATCCATCTTGGACCACATCTTCTTAAACAACCCATATATTTATCAATCATGTTCAAAGCTTCACCAAAATTTGGATAACTCAAAGGATCCCTTCTTTTGATGTCCTTACTGGAAATATTTCATCTACATTTACAAGACAATAGAGTATCCATTCTCATTTGATTAATGCGTTGAGCACAATAAGCGATTGCCTAGTGTTGAGTTGCAGTGATGATGGATACTCGTTCAAGTGACTTAAACAACTCATGATGCATCCCAATTATAATTTGAGAATGAGGGTACTCTCCACGCACCCACAAATTGCAATTCTATAGATTGTGTTCAATAGTAGACTAAGCTTGATTCCACTTTAATTGATGATACATGAAAGAGGTAAAGGCTCTCAACTGCACATCACCAATAAATGGATTTGGGTTCCATTTTTTATCATGAAATAAGATGACCTCATGCTGATATAACTCACGTTACAAATTTATGTCCTCGTCATTACGATTGGAGTATGCTTCCAAAAATAACTTTACAGACCTAATATCATGTGGTTTGTCTTCTACTATAGCTCTAAGTTGAAGCAAGAAATATCATTCTTGCAAGAAGACAGTATAAGCAATAGAAGGCCATCTACGGTTGAGAATGAATTGAGCAAGGGTAGTTGTTGCCGCCTTATACACACCTGGGCTATCGTGGAAGAAATCTTCAATCCACTTGGTGTGTCCTTGGGGGCCAATTTCGAGTCAAGGTGCTGACATTCTCCTTTATCTTTCATTTTCATCCTTTTACTTAAATTTTTAACATTACCATTAATTGTTTCAGGATGTTTGAGAGTGGTTCCAACCTCATTGGACTTCATATGGAGAAAGTAGTATTTTAGGTCCCATTCAAAATTCAATAGACTTAACAGTTTTCAGGATTACAAGATTGCAATGTTTCCACTAGATTCTATCATGTATGAGGGTATGGAACTAACATTTAATCAAGAGAACCAAGCCCTTTATGTACCTCGATGTTGGTGGCATTGATTGTTGAACTCTTTTGCCATGACCCTAGTAAAAATGTACCCTTCACTCAAGTATAAACTCTTCTATTGAACTCTTCTCTCTGTCGTCGTGTCAGGTGACTTAGTAGTGTATGTGCACACCAACCTCCATCTTATATACAAGCAGAGAGAAGAGTGGTTGAAGGGAAAGACAAAGATGCGGAATGTGTTTTCTGATGATATGGGTTTGAAGTTTGAACAACAGTGTTGAGTTGGCATTAGCCAACTTGGATCTTAATGAACTAGTGCTAGAGCCGGTCACTTTTGATGATGGTGATCCTCTTGAGGGTTCATCCTCCAGAGTCCACATCAACAAATGCACGGATTGCATAGAGAGAAGAGTGGTTGAAGGGAGACAAAGATGCGAATGTTTTCTGCTGATATGGGTTTGAAGTTTGAACAACAGTTGTTGAGTTGGCATTAGCCAACTTGATCTTAATGAACTAGTGCTAGATTCAGTCAATTTTGATGATGGTGGTCCTTTTGAGGGGTCATTCTCCAGAGTCCACTTCAACAAATGCACGGATTGCATCGGATATAGAGGAGGAGGATGAAGAGAGTAAGCAGAAGTATGCCAATCTGATATGACACATGGAGACTACTCCACAAATTACCACTCATGAGCGCAGATTCCTCCCATCTGCCCTAGTATCTACATTATGGCTATTTTGTATTTGTCATTGGCATTCCCACCTATAGTATCGCTGGACTCTAACTGCATATTATTTGATGCTGTGGTATACTAGAGCCCTTGATTGCAATGTATTTATGTTCCGATCTCTAGATATGTATTGCACTTGGTGTCGTTTTGATATATTCATGAGCATACTTTGGATATGTTGTCTTTAATTGTCTCTAATGTTTTGGAAACATGATTTAAAATCTTAAAAATATATTTTTTTCCTTAAAATTTAAATATTTTATGTATTTTTTAAAAAACCAGTTGATTGAAACCAGTTCATTACCGGTTCTGGTTCCGGTTCAGGTAGGACCCTCGACCGGTTCCGGTGCTGGTTCCGATTTTTAAAACTATGGTATTTGGAGCTCTGCTTAGTGGGAGGTCGCCCCACCTTAAGAAGCAAGTGAACGTTGTATTCTTCTTCGCATTATCAATATACAAGGGTATCTTGATTCTTTACAGATTTTATCTTATCGTCTCTTGTTTCTGGTTAATCTGCAATTATATTCTCCATGTAGCTAGTCATGTCTCGATTTTCAAGGTTAAGGAACACTACAAATTAAATCCCTACTGGGCTGAGTTTATTTGATCTACTGGAGCTTCCATCTACCTATCACCTATAATAGACTTCTTTTAAATTTTAAATATTTAAAAGTTTAGACCTAGGGATATATTTATGTTTTTAATAATTATTTAGTCAATAATAAATTTATAATTTATAAAATTATTATTACCTCCCTTTGCACCTTGAGCTTCAATTTGTGTCTATGTGCCCTGCTTCAATTCTACCTCCTGTGTACCACAATACCTGGCCACATTAATGTGCCCACAGTGCTTTAATCCTCACCATGATTCCTCAAATGCCTTGGTGTGAGGCTCTAACTCTTCCAGATGCCAACAATGTACTTGGCTCTGATACCGTGTAAAGATTTCACATACACTTTGGAAGAAACGTTGCAGAGAGAGGAGAGAGACATGATATTATTCAATGTAATAATATGATATACAAAATTGTCTTGTTAGAGAGACGTAGGTTAGTGGCAACCAACATTATGTAACTAAAAAGGAAATGTGACTTAACTAATATCTTAAGTCACTTTTATTTAATCCCTAAAACAAAAGTACTATTCTAGGTCAATAGTGTTTAAATTTGGCACTTTTTGTAATGATGCTGTTGTATGTTGTTCAGGAGACATCCTGCCCTTTTATAGAAAAGTGAGTGACACTAAACATGCATCATATGAATCCACCAGTTATAACTGAGCAAATGTAGAACTGTCCTCTAGCACATGTCAAGCTAGCATATGCAAGGGTGAACAAATTTACAGGAAAGCTACTCAGATTTTATTATTCTACTTATTTTCATGTGAAAAGGTACTAAGGAGATTTTTATGAAACTCATCTTCAGTGGGCTTCTTCACATACTTTTTGATAAATTTTCTTGCAGTTCTACAACTATTTCCTAAAGACCCCAAGTGGTACAAGTTGGTTGTAATGATCTATCCAAGGCGGCATGTTTTCCTAGGAACAATTAAGATGCTCTTAAGGAAAGCAATGTATCCTGACAACTATTATGATACTCCAAAAACTGATGACTTGTGTGCCAAAGTTCAGACCTTCTACTACTTCACAGAGAGAATAAATTACTCCGTAGGCAATTTTCTGTGATTTCTAGGTGCATACAATCACCTAGAAGCTTATGATGCCCTAAAAATTGTGACAAGTATTTTAACAGCCTTCCTTGGTATCGGCAATTTACCCATACAAGGAACTACTCTGCACCCTTCTCGTCATTCAATGTAAACAAAAAGGCTGACGTCCATATTCTATGATATTTCTATCCTAATTCCTGTATAAGAGCTGAGCTTGCCCAGTTCAAATTGAAATCTTAAATTTGTTATCGTATGACATGAGGGGTTTGGACCTCATGACCGACACAAAGTTCGTAGGCAAGCTCTTCATGGTTAGTTTGGAATGTTGTTCATGCACTTATCTGGTGCTTGTATGACGAATAGTAGTAATTTCCACAAAGAGAATTCTACACTTTCTTTATCTCTGATTCGGGGCTGAATTCATAAGCCTAAATAATGAACATGATCTTGAACATATGAAGCTGCATGCTTATTTGGCACCCACATTCTCTCTTTGGCTTCGGAGGTCCACGCCATAGTCGCAGCATTACGCCAAATCAGGTCTTTCATACAGAATTTTGACAAGGAATTCGATTAGGCCAAATTTTCCCTAAATACGGATTGGATTCTTACGGAAACCCTATCGCTTCAAAAACATCATTCCAACTAAAAATGCACATTTCTCCTTCAAAACTGCAAATACAAACTGTCATAGGCGTTTGCAAATACAAACAGCAGTAGAATACATTCGGCACTATACTGAAAGAAGTATCATTTTTGAGAAGACACGAGATTTTCTAAAATTTTGAATAATTTGGAAAAATATTCATATTACTGTGACTTTTTTTCAACTAATATTTTTCTAATATGTTTTTTTTCTGAATTGTACTGAATCCAAATTCGAATTCGGATATCTCCGATATGGTAATTATGGTCCACACTGGCCACTGATAAATTTTCGATCCTCGTGGTCTAGCCGCTTACATACTCTATCCTTTGACAACCTCACATGAAACCACAATTTGTAGCCAAAGACAGTAGACCTTGGATCACGCTGAGAATAAGCATCATGGCGGTTACTTTCATTGTATCCAGTGCAATTGATGTTATGGATTGTGCTCTTGCAGGAATTATTTACAGCAATAGCATGGACAAGTTGAAGAGATCAAATTTCACCACTCTATGCTCTTGGAGATCCTGGTTAGATGCATTTTCTGGCATATCACGACTAACAAACCAGCTGCAGTCTGTTCCGGTGACTGTTACGCAGCCTGTAAGCGATCGCTACGAAGAGAATGGCCCATAAGAATCATATTGAAAGTTCAATTAACCAAAAAAAAAAAAGACTCGCCCTAAAATGTGTGTCAAAACCCTTATATATGCGTTGTCCGATTGCTAAAAAAACATGGCGCAGATTCCTGCAATAACAAGGACTGTCCAGAACCATTTTCATTCAATGCCTGTGGCTTGGTCTGGGTCTTGTTTTGAATGAATTTTACCGGTGAAGCGAAGGTTAGAATCTCATCGTGCAAAGCCTGCAGGCTAATTGTGTAGAGGCCATTGCAATGACTAATTAATTTACTGAATTTGAACTGTAGAAACTTACTCTTTCGCAACTTCTAGTGCGCTGTCCACAATCCTCTGCATCGCGCCACTCTCACACAGAATTTCGTTTGATTGTCGATTGCCAGCGGAATACCAATAAGTGTTGAATGTAAAGATGAAAGGTCCTTTTTGGGTTTTCTTTCAAATAAATGAATTTGCGAAAACAGATTGTACAGGTGGAGTGGGTAGGAATTTTATATAAGAGCAAGCAACCTACTCTTGGTTATCCAACCGACAGACCAGCAAATATTTTGTAATTTGAACCGCTGACTCGGCTGAACACATAACCCCCGACAAAATGGAGGGGCCTGCTGCACCGACCAAATCCATATAATGGGCAAGGCTTTATGGTCATCATAATGGCCATGGCCCCCGTCTCTACCACTAGTTGTAAAGAAGAAGATAATGCTAGATATTGTTCACCGCCCTTCACCTCAACATGTCTACAGGAAAATTTTGAAAAAAATCAAAATAAATATTTTTCCCAAATCATTTCTATAATTGATCTCTCAAATCTACTCTTATCTATGTTTAATATCTCTTGAACGAAGTATTTACTAACTTTGTCTCTTCCAAAAAAAAATATTTAACGCCATTTAATCCTTTAAAGATAAGGTAAGGAATAATATCTACTAACTTTGTCTTTTCCAAAAAAATTATTTAACGCCATTTAACCTCTTTAAAAGATAAGAGATAAGGTAAGGAATAATATTTCCTTTGTGTGTTCCTAACGTAATGAAAGAAGGCTTCCCTTTTGAAAAAGGTTATTTCTTGATTTTTCGGTTTTAATCTTTGTGGGGAAGAGTGATTGTTGTCATTCATTGAGAAACATTTCCAAGATCTACCTAAGGTCATCATATTCGAAAGGGAAGACAATTTTCAATCCATTATATGAGCGACAAATGTATAGGATAAGAAGTAAATTTTATGATAGGAGTACAATTTGTGATTGTCTTCCTTTGGTTGTGGATGACCATAAGAAGCTCGTATCTAGGTTACTTAATGGGAGTTTGGCTCACAGTCAATTTTTTTCGATGATCATTCACAACTATCAGACGACCACCCAAGTTGACAGTATTTTGTTACACTAGAATATACATAGGGTTAGTATTTGTTGAGAATGTTGTTATACTTGTGGTTGTGGGGGATTTTTGGAATCCCATTGTTCATGTTGTTTTTATAAATCGTGGTCTATCCTCAACCATTGTGCATGCAACAAAAATCAACATATGTGTCTCTTGATGATGCCAAGTTGGTCATTGCACAAGCTACGGATGGATCCTCTCATGCACAACCTATCCCTTGAAGTGTTGAATCGTGTAATGTTAAGATCCAACCTCGAAAGGCCAATGGGGGTGTAGATCCTTTTGCAAACCCAAAGTTGGCACACTTAGAGTTGCCTCCAAATATACTTCTAAGAATGTAGTCAAGCCTCGAACCAACAACCAAGGTGCATCTCAAGTGAACTCGTAGAATCTTGATGGAATTTTAATTTTTGTTTGAACCACAATAAGGAGTGTGAATGGGGTCGTTGGAATCTCTAACATAGGAGAGGTAATCTCTTTTTTCTTTGAAAAATGCCTAATGACGGGGCCTTTAACAAATGGTTTATTATGTACTCGGAGACTTAAGGGTTTTCCTTAAACTTGTATCAGGGCCTCAAGTCCAAGTATCTTTGCCTTCTTTGTAACTTGCATGTGGTTGCATGGGATGTATTATAGTATGGTACTTGGAACATTGCAAGCTCATTGGCATATTAGCAGTCTTGGTAATTTAACTTTAATCCTCATGACGTCGCAAGCACATTACCCACTTTGAATTGAGTTTTGGGGGCTTCAAACTAATTTGCAACCATTATGGATTTGTTTGCTCATCATTATGGTAAAGTGTTGATTTTGGATGGTCCTCACAACTCCTTCTAGGCCAACCTACATGTCTTTGGAGGTATATCTAAATTGGAAGCTCCCCCCATTCATCCCGGTATTCACCATTTATGGATTTTGTCAACAAAAGGTTTGATGTCTAAATTTTCCCAATGCTTACTTTGCTTGACATGCCCAAGGTCACCTCGTTTGTGATTTCCCTCCTTAGAATCCCAAACCAAAGTAACCTAAAGAGAAACATGCTTCTAAGGCATACTTAAGTATCATTCCCTCATATCACTTCACTCAACCTTATATTCTAGCTTAGGTTGCCAGTTAGGAGTATCTTTTTTCCAAAGGAGACACATCCATCTTCTTCAAAGGTTTATAGCACAAAGTAACCTTCCTCCCATTGTTTTGTAATTGCTCACTTGTAGGGTATTGTTTCGAGGGCCGTGGAAGTTAATAAAGGGTGGAATATTAAGACCAGTAAAACGAAGGAACCTAGGTCACCTCGTTGGGCAGATTAGCAGCTTCGAGACACCAGTGCTTCTTTACATCCTAAATCTTATAAGGATGCAACTATGAGATCTTTAAAGTTACATTTGTACACCTTGGGTGATTATGTGTCAAGTAACAATGACAATAGCTTAAGTATGGGACTAATCCCTAAATGAAGCGTTCTCTCATATCTTAGAATGTCAAAAGAGTGACTATCCCACACTATAAGCTATTTGTTGTAAATATTTGCAAAAGTCCAAACCCAATGTGGTTTTTCTTTGAGAGATCAAGTCTGTTGATTTTGAGTTGAGATGTTGGATGAGTTATTATTGGGAGGGCCCATGTTGGGCTTCAACACACAGTCAACGGAGTTCTAGTGTGGTTATGACAATCTCATGTTTTTTACAAAGTTTTATTGTTGAGTATGCACAAACATATCCAATTAATGTGTGTGGGTAATGGTTTTTTGTAGGACAAGCTCTGAGGATCAATATATACTTCTAACTCTAGCTTCGACAAATGTACAATTTGGAACTAGATGGACTCATCATATCTTAATGTAGAATGGATCATCAATGGTGACTTTAACGTGGTGGAGTGGACAGGGGACAAGAATGGTGGTGTTGGCAATGTCATCTCTTCAGTAGAAAAACAACCATGGACCCAATGTAAGGCTACTTCATAGGTGTCTAACCCTCATTATAAGAGGCAGAGCATGGATTATGGGGGGTGGTACACCTAGTGCAACTTTAGGTAGGGTGTAGATAGGGTACATGCAAGGTTGGATATATTTTATGGACCTTGTTACACATTATTTTTGCCACACCCGTCATCATGGATGATATGTGTATTGCCTACTTCTCTGTTCCATGAAGGCTATTGAAGAAATAAGACTTTCCCCTGAGAAATGGAATCATCTTTTCCTTATTGAAAACCCTACCAAAGAAGATCGTCGCACCTTGCGAGTGTTAAGGGTGCGACGATCCCCAATCGTCGCATGTTGCACCAAAGTGGCCTGCGATGTCATCGCAGGTTGCTAATGTTTAGGGTGCGACGATGCTCAAACAAAGGAAAAAGGTGAATTTCTCGAAGGTTCTAGAATGGAATCTTCGAAAGGATGAGGTGGCCTCTAATCGATTTGGATCTCACTCGCTTCTATGATTTAGTGGGATCATCCTAATCTCTTCATCCATCCCTCTTCACTCTATATAAGGAGGGATCTCTCATGGGAAAAGTTAGGTTGGCTTATGCATGAAGAATCATGTTGAAGATTGTACTTGTGATAGCTTTGTTTTAGCTTTCCAAGTCATGTTGTGAATACTCTTCATCAAAAGCATTGGAGCAAAGGTGTGTGTGTTGAGGCAAAGGGCCATTGGAAGGGACCTTGAAACATCAAGGCATAGGTTGTATTCTCCACTTCATCAATATAATGCAGTAATCATTTCTTCCCTATAAAAGTGTCTCCATTTTTATTTCATAACTCATTGATCTTACGCATAGGTTTCATTGGAATATAAATATTGTTGCTCTTTCTTTGTTGGTTTGTACTTCTTAATAGGTTTAACATCCCGCAAACCTAAGGATGGAGTAAGGAAAACACTAGCAAGGATCAAGCAACGTTTAAACACTATGTCATTTATCCTTCATTGAACTTACATTACAATGAAATCTAAGGAGAAGCTTGTATTATGTTATGTTTTGTTCTAATTTCTTGTTCAAGTTAGGGAGATTAGTTTGTGTCAGCACTTACCGATTTTTCCAGTAACAAAATTGGCGACCATACTAGGGATCGTCCTCTTTTTTTCTTTGCTTATTTTGCTTTTGGCTTGCCTTCTTTTGTTGTTTTTTATTCTTTGAGTCACTCGGTGATCCAAGTTGACTCCCAGATCTTGAAGGTTCATTGAAAAACCATGTCCTCTTTTCATTGTTTTCTCAAGTTTTAGTCATCTTCGCACCCTGCTATGAGAACCAGTGCAACGTCGTCGCACTGTGTCCTTCTACTGCTTGCGACGATTTCTAAAGAATTTTTCGAGTGACAATCTTTCTCTTTGCCCAGATCTTAGATATAGTTTTGGGGTGAATTTTTGGGTTTGATTATGGTATGTTTACAGTATGTTTGACAGCTTTGAATCTGCTTTTAGCCATTCTTTGCTTTGTTTTAGCGCGTTTGCTTTTGAAAGATTTGATCTCTTGCTTTGAGTGTCTTTCAGTTACAAAGCATTGTTTTTCTTTAGAATTATTTAGTGGAAGAACTTCTTTTTCTTTTATTGAATAGTTTGTGTTAAAATAGAAAATTGATTTAGTTTGTTCTGTTTTTAAAGAGATTTGCTATTGCTTTTAGCTATGTTTGAAACAAAAAAAATTGATTTCTTGCTTTACATTAGATTGGGGGCATCTTTGCATTTAAAGTAGTGAAATTGCATGGTTTTTGGCATTTCTGGTCTTGAATTCTTAAATTTTTTTATTGGTGTACAGTCTCTTTGGCTCATTTCTTGAAGATCTTGACATCGACGAGTTTAATAAAATCTTGGGATATTGTGCATCTGGGAATGATAAACGTTTTCTCCTTCTTGTAATATAGCTTTCATCGAAGTGAAATATTTGCATTCTCATTCCTTTGCATTGTTTAGAGTCGTTCAAAACATCATTTAGTCCACGCCATTTTCCTCTTGAGTAAACAACAGCCTTAAAATAAAGCGCCTATAAAAATTGATTAAACATTTTTATATTTTCCGATAGCAAACCTACATTAGCTTAGGGTGTAGGGCTTTGGAATAGGTGTGAAAGATAACTTTCCAAAGCTATAAACAAACATAGAATCTTGTGCTAGGGAGCGGTAAACCTACTTATTACATTTTGTCCTGGGAAGCCTTTCTAACACAAGGGTCAATCATGAGGTCGCATTGAGACTAGCAGAGTGATTAACCTTGCTTTGTTGGTATTGGTGTAGTGGTTGCGCATATTATTGGGGATCACTTGAGAAAACAACCCTATGCGGGTCTTCTCAAGCTGATTTCGGGCTCAGTTACCCTACCCTTATGCGTGTATCGAACTGTTGATTGTTTCCCCAGGCATCATTGTTGTATTCGGTAACCTTAGTAACCTTTCTCTTTAAGATAATACACGAGGTGACGGTGAAGGGGAAGTCTTCGTTGTACCTGGAATCGACGTTGGCCAAACTCACTCGGGCTCCTTGGAGGGTAAATCCACGTTTATTGTGTGGAATCTTACACCAAGGCGTAAGTCCGTTAAGCAGGACATCAACATAACTTTTCCACCTGCTCTGTCTCAGCTCCTTCTTACATTGTTCTCGCGACATTGGATTCCATCACCAACTAGTGCATTCATTGTGATAAGGTTTTGTTTGTTTGCTTGCTTCCTAGATTTTTAGCGTGTGTTGTTTATTTTCCCTAGCAAACTCTAGGTTGGATCTGTGTTTAATGGCGTCAGTTCCCGGAATGACCAATTAAGCAACCCCTGCTCCGGGGGAACCTTTTGTTTTTCCTTCTTACGGAAACGTTGGTCCTCTGTACATCGCTACTTTGAGCCTCCCAAGTATCACAATTGGATTACCGGTATGATTTTTTTCCACTCAGGTAATCCCGAATGCAGCAAGTGCTTTGGTTGTAAGCACTTCCCCCAAAGAACATCAACCTCATGTTGATCCTTCACCTTCTTCACCAGTCGGATCTTCTTCTCATTCTTCATTTGCAAGGTCTTCTTCTGTTTAATCCTCTTCACCGAGTGAAATCTCTAAAGCTAGTAACCTAGTGGATAAGAAGAACAAGAAAAGGAAGATTAAGAAAAAGAAAAATAACCAAGGGTCCAAACATCCAACCACTCCAGACATGTTGGAAAACAACCAGTTACTAATAATCATGTTGAGAGTGTTGATGATGCCAAGATCACCCAAACAACCCGTAAGCCCAAGTACCCTTGTAGGCTTTGTAAGGGTAGCCATCTTCTTAAGTATTGCCCTGGTCTATCCAAGGTTGTAGAAGCATGGTCTACGTGCCCTCGCCATCCCATGTCGTCAACCTCTGAACAACATGTTGATGCCCTCCCGTCAACTAGTCAGGATACCATTGGGAAGAAGAAAAGTAGAGTCAAGTTCTTGTGTATGTTATGCAGAGGGAGTCATCAAACTCTCATTTTCCCTTGTATGGACGAAGCCTCAAAATTACTGGAAGACATGACTGTTTCCTAGCCTCAACTTTCAACTGCTTTCCACAACCTTACTCTCAACCCACCTATAGTCAATGGAAGGCTCAATCTGGTCCCTTCGTCGATCAATCTGGTCACGTCCTTAGTTGAACCAGTTGACAAAGTGGTCGATCTGATCCCAT
This sequence comes from Picea sitchensis, assembly GCA_010110895.2. Taxonomy (NCBI): domain Eukaryota; kingdom Viridiplantae; phylum Streptophyta; class Pinopsida; order Pinales; family Pinaceae; genus Picea; species Picea sitchensis. The sequence continues at coordinate 148,494 of SNQJ01S0015321.1, forward strand.
CCTCGGTCAATCCCACTCCCCTGTTAGAGAGTGAAACCCAAGCGATCGATTTGTTTCCATCTGTCGACCCCATTCTCCCCTTGGAGAATGAAACTCGAGTGGTCGATCTGATATCATCATCGGTCGATCCTACTCTTTTGCTAGAGAATAAACCCGATACTGCCCACATTTTTCTCATTGATACAAAATCTACCATGCTAGGGGGGCATTCCTCCTTCTCCCGTGGAACCCCCTCCAAGTAATGAAGCTATCATTTTTTATTAGGGTGCGCTAACTGGACCCTGTCTTCCCTCTCACATTCCTTTCAAGATTATTGTACAGGTTTGTGGTCGGAATGTTCCTAAGATGCTGATAAATGAAGGTGCATCTGTTAGTATTGTGTCCTCTGTTGCTTGGCAAGCTTTGGGTTGTCCTCAACTTGCGTCGGTTACCCATAATCTGTTAGCTTTTAATAGAAGAACCAGTCACCCTTTAGAAGTCCTTCCTTGATTTCCAGTAACTTTGGGAGGGAAAATTGTCTTTATTGAAGTCATGGTAGTCCATGATCCCTTGGATTTCGATTTACTCCTCGGGCGAGATTATGTCTATGCCATGAAATCTATCATGTCCACTCTTTTTCATGTGATATATTTCCCTCACAATGGAAGGGTTGTGACTATTGATCAACTCTCCTTTGTTGGCCCTGACTTGATTATCAACCCAACAACCTTCCTGAACGGTTCTTATATGCAGACGGTATCACCCCCACCACAGGTCAATTATGTGGCATTGTCTCCCATGACTTCAGCAACCGATGTAGATGAGCCTCTCACTGTAAGCTCAATCTCTTATGACTTGGATCCGATAGTTGACATGGTGATCTCTTCGATAGGGCTATTGGATCTTGACTTTCTTACCCTTATCACGGCCCTCGACATGGTGTCCTTCCAGAGTGTGTTTCTTCCATCGAGTTAAGATCTCTTAGAGGCTATGACCGAGTTTTGTCCCTTGACATGTTATCCTTCTAGAGCAATGTCCTCTTGGAAGTCATGATCAAGTAGATGAGTGTTTGAGCATGGTTTTCTGATTTCAAGCTTGTTAAAAAATGAAACTGACTACGAGGATAGTTTTGCGTCTTTGTGGCAACCTCGTTAAAAAATGAAACCAGTTATGAGGATAGTTTTGCATCTCTATGGCAACCTCGTTAAAAAATGAAACAGATCTTACGGGCATAGTTCTTCTCCTATGTCAAGCTTGTTAAAAAATAAAACAGCCTGTCTCGAGCATAGTTCATGTTCCTGTGTCAAGCTCGTTAAAAAATGAAATAGATTTCCCCCCTCTTCGATTGAGTCAAGTACTTCGTTACATATAGTATTTGAAGCTTCATTTCATCCACCTATGTCATTGGACAGAACGAAGCTTGGGGGCCAATGCTTACAGCCTCTGGACATCATGTTGAAGTTAAGTCACTAGCTTCTTGAGCCAGGGGAAAAGTACCAACCATCCCTGGATAATGCATTGGGAAGTCGCAAGCATAGTTTTATCTAGGTCAAGCTTGTGTAAAAATGAAACCACCTACCTTAAGCATAGTTTCCTCTGGTTCAAGCTTGTGTAAAACTGAAACCAGGTCGGTCCAAGCATATTTTTGTTTAGTTTTAAGCGTGTGTAAAAATAAAATCTATCCCAAGCATAGTTTTGTTTTGTTTTAAGCTTGCGTAAAAATGAAAACAATCTGGAGCTTAGTATTTGTTCTTTCTCATGCTCGTAAATCAATGAGAATGTAACCGAGTAAATTTTTATCACTTTTTCGAACTTGTAAAGGTTATATGAAAAAGGAACCCCCCTGGAGTCCTCTTTAAGCTCTTTTCAAACTCCCTAAATATGAAAAGATTGTCGAGCGATCTTGTTCTTTTCACGTTCGTTAAAGTATTTGAAGAAAACGTTTGTTGAGCAGTAGATTATCTCTTTTTCGGTCTCATCAGACTACTTTGCAAAAAATGACATTTTGGAGTTTTCTTTAAGTGTTTTTCAGATTCTCTAAACTTGAAAAACCCCTGAGTTTTCTTTCTTTGGACTTGTAAAACAAACATCGAAAGGCCCATATGGGATCGAACCACTCCTTCCTAGGGTTCATTAAAAATACTCTGAGGGACTCATCCGAAGGATGAGCTTACATTTCAAGTATATGTTATCCTCCTCAAGCTTGTGTAAAAATAAAGAGGTACTCGCCAGAAATGGTAGGGGAAAATTGGGAAAGAAATGAATATTTGTATCTGTGTTAGTGGCAATAAGTAGTTCTTGAACATGAAACCCCTTTTCATTGTTGTATCTGAGTTGGGAAATCCATTTGTCTCTCATTTTATCATCCACAAGTCTATATATTAGTCCTCCTTGAGTCAATGCTGCTAAGACAATTGTCATGTCGTTCATATGTTCAAGAGAAGTTCAACCGAAACAAGCCTTCTATCAAGTCGGCCATTTGCAATCCTCAAATTCTTACCATGTCGGCCTTCCCTGAGTCAGTCCCGAATCAGTTTATACTCTGATCTACTTCAAATATGTTACATGTTTCGTTTCATTGATGGGGGATGCATTAAGGCCCTCCTATGATGAGTCTTTTCCTGTCGACCTTGACTCATTATCCAGGAATTTGACTTATAAATCATTTAGTACCTTGGAGCTTGCATGCCTTAATGACAGGTTTCCTTGTTTTCAATAGTGGGTTCACATCATTGACCCTTGATTGGAAAAATCCATCGAGTGTTCGACTTCAACTCATTAATTCACATTCATTGGATTGTACTAGAGTACCTTGGGGGTCATTGACATCAATGGTGATTTCCCTCGCACTTGTTAATGGTATTCATTAATGACCGGTAATCGAGTGGTTTCTACCATGTTAGAATTCAACACATGTAATCACATGGATAGATTCGTACTTCGAGACGATGGAAATGAAGACCTTGGATACTGTCACATGGATCCAGGTTGCGATGGAGTATTCATAAGTCTGTTCTAATACATAGATCCACTGTGTATTTCTCGTGGCTATGTCCAAATTTGAGTCTTTAAGCATAGATCCACAATGTATCTCTCGTGGCTATGTTGAATCATAATGGCATGGATCCACAGTGTATGATTGGTGGCCATGATTCACTTGACACTTACTTGTAGTCTAAGTATGGGAATGCCTACCTCAATAAATGGTATGTTATTATGCAGATGCTTGTTTGTTGACAGATTTCTGGCTGATGTGCTCCTTGTTCTCAACACACACATTCTACAAAGTATTTCAGTTGTCATGCGTTACAACTTCATACTTTGGGGGGCATTCTGCTACACATTATTTTTGTCACCCCCGTGATCATTGATGATATGTGTATTGCCTACTTCTTTGTTCCCCGAAGGCTATTGAAGAAATAAGACTTTCCCCTGGGAAATGGAATCATCTTTTCCTTATTGAAAACCCTACCAAAGAAGATCGTCGCACCTTGCCAGTGTTAAGGGTGTGACGATTCCCAATCATCACATGTTGCACCGCAATGGCCTGCGACATCGTCACAGGTTTCTAATGTTTAGGGTGCGACGATGCTCAAACAAAGGAAAAAGGTGAATTTCTCGAAGGTTCTAGAATGGAATCTTCGAAAGGATGAGGTGGCCTCTGATCAGTTTGGATCTCACTCGCTTCTCTGATTTAGTGGGATCATCCTAATCTCTTCATCCATCCCTCTTCACTCTATATAAGGAGGGATCTCTCGTGGGAAAAGTTAGGCTGGCTTATGCATGAAGAATCATGTTGAAGATTGTACTTGTGATAACTTTGCTTTAGCTTTCCAAGTCAGGTTGTGAATACTCTTCATCAAAATCATTGGAGCAAAGGTGTGTGTGTGTGTTGAGGCAAAGGGCCATTGGAAGGGACCTTGCAACATCAAGGCATAGGTTGTATTCTCCACTTTCATCAATATAATGCAGTAATACATTTCTTCCCTATAAAAGTGTCTCCATTTTTATTGCATAACTCCTTGGTCTTATGCACAGGTTTCATTGGAATATATATATTGTTGCTCTTTCTTTATTGGTTTGTGCTTCTTAACAAGTTTAACATCCCGCAAACCTAAGGATCAAACGACGTTTAAACGGTATGTCATTTATCCCTCATTGAACTTACATTACAATGAAATCTAAGGATGAGCTTGTATTATGCTATGTTTTGTTCTAATTTATTCTTAAAGTTAGGGAGATTAGTTTGTGTCAACACTTACCAATTTGTTCAGTAACAGACCTTGGGATGGACTTGTTTTCTTTGGGAAACTCCAATTAGGTGATGTTTTGATGGATATTATAGGTTCATAACATTTTCCCATCCAAACTACCATTTCTCTAGGTTAGCAAGATTATTTCCCTACTTCATCTCTATTTAAGCTAAATATATTGCATCTTGAGTCTCATGACCTTAGAGTGTTAGTTCATTGAATTTGGAACCTTCCCCTCAGCCTTGTGAGGACAAAGGTTGGCTTATATGGTGGGATGTTGTTGTTTGCAAGACAATGAAATTTAAGGAGAAATGGGAAATATTGATTTCAAGGAAATGAAGGAAAGAGTTGAAGGAGGCACAACAACAATTGCTCAAGGTCTGCATATATTCTTGGAGGAGGATTTACATGACACTTCTCTTTAGAATGAGGTTGCACAGTGAGAGGTCGTTGTCCACAAGGAAGAGGAGTATATTTCGAATAAGGTTGGAATTTTTAATCACCTTGAATGGATTGATGGAGGGGATATGGGCTCTAAATTCTATTTTGACTACTTGGAGTGCAAATCTTCCAATAATTGAGTTCTTGGGTTGCGGAGGGAAGATGGCTCCTTAGAAGAGAACAATAAGGATAAGGGAGATGTTTGGGTTACATTTTCAAAACATTTTCTCTCCATATCCATTTTCCAACATAATTATTGAATCTAGATTATTCCTGAGAAGTTTACCTTTAACAACAAGGACAAGCTAGAGGAGGGCCTTTCTACAAATAAACTATTTGATGTCATTCATCCTACGAAGAATGGTAAATCCCCTTGCATTGATGGGTTGCATTGTCAGTTCTTTGAGGAAATATACGATACCAAAGGACATGATCATTGTTTTATGAATAACGAAACTCTCTCTTTGAACACTTTGACAACCTCTCACGATCAAGGGGTAATCAAACTACTTCCGAAAAATGCAATTGTAGTTATTATTGGGGGGTAGTGTAACATCCCCGGCCATACACAGACCGGGTAATGCTACCAACACAACCTTAACTTAGCCTTCAACTACTGGGCTATGCCACACAAAGATACTTGCGGAAAAACATACACATCCATATAAACATAGAATGATTATTCTACATATATATAACATAATAATGCGGAAATAACAGTAAGCCTACACATGCAACATATACAACATACACATGCAATACTCATCAATTACAACATATGTACCATTACACCGCATGTAAATGAACATAAGAGTGGTACTTATATTTTTTTAGAAGACCACCAACTACGTGCAGACCTTCCATGAACCTCCCAGCCTTAGACCGCGTTGCTCATCACTCTCAGCAGTAGGTCACCCCCAAGTTGGGACTAAACTCCACCGGGCAAGGGAATTCTAGGCTTGGCAAGGACAACAAGGAAGTTGCACAAAGCAACAGGAAGGATATTTTATCCCAGGAGCCACTTATGCCCACAACACACAGACCCTCATTCCCCACACACCTGCTCCACCCCAGGAGGATACACCTTCACTAATACAAGTCCATTGTCTAGTACAACTCCCTTACCTTGGGCTTTAGCAATAGGCTGGACCGAAAGTCTCATAATACTGTGGCTGCTACATGACTCCCTTCCAGGAGAACTCACTTACCAGCAGACCCTCTCACCTGGGAGAGCTGCTCACAGGTCTGATAACCAGTCTTTGACTAAGCTACAACCGGGTACGGTTGATAGCAACAACAACATCAACAACAACAACAACAGTTAATGGAAACAGGGAAAAACGAGCATGCACACCTGAACAGGCAACAACCTAACGCTAAGTCTCAACACAGCTCATGCAACTACAATTGCATCGGGCTTCACGGGAGACAACACAGGACGACTTCCCCAATATGGTTTCAGAATGTGTGCGGGTAGGTAGAGGTCAGACGTAGAGGCAAGAGCGATGAATCGGGAAGAATGACAGGACGATAACCTTCATGTGAGGGTCTCCTTCATTGTGTGCCCGTATGCAGATGTAGACGCAAAACAAAATCGGGTTCATGTGCAGGATGCAGGAATGGCAACCCAACTCAGGCGAATGATGGTAGAATGACCACCCCCCCCACGAGCTGACGCTTTAGCTTTAGCTACATGAGCCCAGGTCGACACTTGTCTTTCTGGAGTTGCATGCGCTCCATTAAGCCCATGCCCCCTTTTCCAGGAACTTAGGATAATCAAACATATAATGTTCACTTTAGTCTTCAGGAAATAATATTAAAATATTATTCCTCTAGAGGTAAGCCCCCTAGCTTAGCCCTTAGGCCCAATACTTACCCCCCCTTCCTTACCCTACCTAGTGAAGCTTAGTCCCCCATAAGTCTTCTTCGTGGAGGGTCTACACGCAACAATGTTTATATTTTTAATTAATGATTTGTATAATTACATATACAAACATAATATGGGGCTCCTGGCCTAATCATCACATAAGCCTCCTAGCTTATTATAACTTGGCTCACCAGCCTAACAAACATGTTTACAATTCATATTTACAACTAGGGTTCTACCGGGGGATATTACAATCCCCTCCCCTTATTTTTGCATTGTCCTCAGCGCAACTTGTTTATACATATATAATTCAAAAATTCTTGAAAAAAATCCAAGCTTTAGCTATTGGAAGCCCAAGATCCAACTTTACTTTCAAGCACCAATTATGGTATCCATACTGCCGCTGAAACTCAATTGCTCTATTCCCTGGAATTGCTTCAGGAAAACATTCAACTTATTATTCCTTGTTACATGCTTCAATTAAACCTCATTGAAAGCACTGAATGGTTGTAGATTCACAATGTTCCATCCATTCACAAACTCTCAATAGTGTTATGACTCCACAGACGTAAACACTCTGCTTGTACACCTATTCATTCAGAAGCAACATTAGAACATACATGCAATATATATACACGCAACTATAATAACATTATAACATGTATACGAATTACGAGATACATAGCATACAATGAATAGAGAATTGATACTTATCTTTTGATTGAGAAGACTTCCATATCAACATGGTCTAGGCCAAGGTACCAAACCCCAACAACATTCCAACCAACGGTCTCTCTTCCCCACATGCATGTCCCACATTAGGAGTGTGCACCTTCACTGTCACAGAATCGATCGGTTGTTACACCTACCTTTCCTTGGGCTTCAGCAACAGGACAGACCAAAAGTCTTAGAGCACCGTGGCTCGAGGAGTTCCAACTACACTCAGAGGTATCCAATCGGCATCTTCCCTGAGCTACTCTTTGTAGTCAACATTATAACTTTAGTCAACATCATCTCATCTACATCACCCACATGCAGTTATCATGAGAAAACATAAAAGAATTCATTTAGGAACTCCAATTAGTTCAAAAGGGAATTCAACTTTTTTTTTTCTTTTGCAAAACATGAAATTCTATTTCACAATTCATCTTGACTATTGCCAAATTATGAATGCAACCATGCTTGTGATTTTCCACAGACACGAAACTGCATACCAATTTCCAGCAAGACTTCATCTTGCATACTGCCAACAAATTGTCAGTATTTTCTGTCCATCATAATTCAACATGTACAACACCTTATGCAATGATCTTAGAATTGCCTTCACCCAGCAATTCAATCACAATTACCAAACAATTTAACCAAATAGAATGACTCATCATTCTATGCATATGCATGTTCATAATTAATAACAGTAAGTTTATTATTTCAATTTTCTGAACATAAAATTTTATGTAGTCTCTATTCCTATGACTACCTGGCTTGCAACTTTCCTGTTGCAATGTTTAAAAATTCCTGAAATGTTTTCAACTTCATGAGTTAGCAACATTTCAGGCATTAGTATAATTATTTCCATGCCAAAAACATATATACATGCACTCACAAAACACATTCAGCAAAGTGCATTTAAGTATACAATTTCATCATGTATGAGTGCAACTTTGCCCTTACTAGACATGAGTACAACTCTCAATGCCTATTTATTCATTGCACCCTTGTATTGATTTACATAATGCTCTTTATGTCAGTCATGTATCTCACCATCCATAAGTTGGAATTATGGCCAATGTGTTGACACATTGTCCACACACTTCCTATTGTCTTCCCAATTAATTGGACGCCTTCCTTTTCAACCCGAGCACTACACCAAGAATATAATTCTTTGGTGTTCATTAGTGTTAGCAAAAAGGTTGCAGTCCAAGTTTTATTTAAAGTTAGGAAGCTCTTAGTACCTGTGTGGCTCATAACCTTTCCATATCCAACCAGGTCCTGGTCTCATACATGACTAACTTACTGGCATTTATTCCTATAACCAGTTCTTATCTTTAATTCTTTGATTATTACCCCATAACCAAATTAACGTGACATTCTACTATGTAAGTGTGTGCATTCAGAAGCTAAAAATCTTTGAATTAATATAGGCCTCTAGCCTTTACCACATCCAGTGGTATGCATTCAATAATATAATCATGTGATTTTATAAAATAACTCTGGCTGAGGAAATTATTACCAAAATTTCCTTTCAGCAATTATGCAAAAAGAGTGATAAAAACTCATGCCTGTATGACTGCCATTAATAAATTTTTATACTACCTGAATATCTGATGGCAGTAGAAGCTTTCATGCTTATTTTATCAAACTTATAACCAACACTTCAACTCTCTATTGCTTCCTTCCTTATGCAACAACATCACCAACAACACTTGCAAACATGCAAGCATTGTTTCCTCTGGCTGACCCAATGAGCCATAACATACTTGTTGCCACAAAAATTGCAGCAACTTCTTTCTCCCTATAAAACGTTTTCTTGTTGATCCCATAAGTATTCAATTCTTCCTAGATTCCTGAATCTTCTTATGCTCCCACAATGATCACTATGCATGAATATTCCTGCCCTGAGCACTTTCGACGCAGTGCCCCCACCTCAACGGGGTTTGTTGACCTCTCGATCAATGGATCTTCAACTCTCAGAGCTGGGGTAGCTCTTCGGGTCCCTTCTAGAACCTCCACGAAACAAATCCACAGGCCTTGCACGAAACCTCACCCACGAGAACTAGCGGCGGTGCAAGCTTCCTCTACGTGACCACCGGCTATGACCACGTGCCTGTCCAAAAGGTGTTTCAGGATTTTGCGTACCGGGTGTTTCGATATGAGTCACCCTCAACTCTCTCTATCCCTGAAATCCGAAATAAGAGTCTAGCGTGTGCTAGATATTCTCTTAACTTCCATCGGCATGATCTCTAGCTATGACCTGGGGCCAAGCTTCTGAGCGCTACAGGACTTTACCCTTCATGAACTTCGAGGATTAACTCTCCTCCTTTCTCCCGAGGTCTGAACTCCCGAACTCCGTTCGCCTCAGATCAACGGTCCACAACTTTCTGGGTTCGACGGTCTAGATCAATTCCTCGTGAATCGACAATTCCCGTTTTGGGGTTTCAAAAAATAGTTCCCCTCTTTTCTTCCGATCTCTAGTTTTCTGAAATCCACGTGAGTCATATCCAATGAATCACAACTCCTCGTAATCCAACGGTGTGGATCATTTCTCATGAATCGGGACTTCACGGTTCGCAAAATCAGAAAATAGTTCTCTTCCCCTTTCCAACTTCCGACTTCATGAAATTCAAGTGCATCGGATCAATGGATCACAGTCGTCGTGATTCAATTATCTAGATCTCTCCTCGCAAATTAGATGTTCGTGTTTCAGGATTTTCGAGAGAAATTTCCTCCATTCTCCCAACTCCCAATTTATGATTTCCCGATGAAAGGAATCAATGGTTCAATCTTCCTTGAGATCGACGGTTGGCTACCTCTCCTGAGCTTTCGAGTGTTGAATGACTCTCAACGTTATTCTCCTCACGGTTTCTTTTGATCTAATGACGCACAGCTATCGACACTTCTGCCTCCAAGGATTCCTACCATCCGTTCAGGTTCTCAATGACTTCTTCCCAAATATCTTGCCGTCAATTCTTCTGGACTTGATTTCCACCCTAACTTGAAGGATTTCGAATATTTCGAAGGCTTCGACGGTGTTTTTCCTCCCGAGCTTCTGTTAATGAAATTTTAACTTCACCCCGGCGCACACTTGCACTCTGCGTGCGAACTTGCACTGTTTCTCCCTGAGCTTTTAACTTACTCAGTCTCAAAGGGACTCGACCCTTTTGCGTCTTCCAAAAGACTTTCTGGTGCCCTCCTGGCACACTCTACGCTTGTTTTCTTGAGCCCTTTGAACTTAAAACAAGTTTCCTCTATACGCACTCCTTGCGCTTGATATGCACACTCTTCATACACAATTTCTATGCTATCTCTTCTAAGCTTCGAGTTGAAAAAGACTCTCACGCGCACTCCTTGCACTCAGTATGCACTCCTTGCATATCTTATAGAAGAGAACACTTAAAACTTATTCAATTTCTTCACAAACTCATTCACTCACCAATAGCATCATACGTTCACAAAACACATAATAACAGTAAACTATGAAACAATATCAACATTGTACAATTGGATCATTTTTCTCTGTTCTATTCATTTCAAAAAAAAAAAAAAAACAAAAAAAAACATGATTACAACTCCTGTCTTTCACAAACACATTACAATGAAAATTCGCCTAAAGACCAAGAAATCTCTCTCTCGCCTTCTTTATTCTATATGAAGACATCTCTAGTACTTTTTATGTTTTAATGTAACCATTACATCTGGATTCCTCTTTCCGAGACCTTCCCAATCATAGCTTCCTTGCTCAATTATGAGCTTTGAGCAGAAAGTTATGATCCTTTAAAACTTGTGCTTCTTCTCCGATGCACTTCTTGTGCAACGATCTCTTTTCTCTGAGCTAATGGCTCTTAGATCTTTGCTGGACCCTATCACAAAGTTCCAGGTCTTAAGTATTCTTTTGATGCGGGTTCGAACTAGACAAAACCCACCTGCTTCCTTCCTAACCCTTTTCCCTTCTTTAACACAGTTTTCGGGCACTAGCCCCTATTCTCTCAGCCCCCGACCCATGTGACCATGGGTCGTGATCAAGCACTATATCAATAGGTGCTTACCCGAGACTTCAGCTTCAAAATATTTTCAAAGCACAAAACAAGGATCACTCAGAGTTCCGAGTTACCAAACTCGCGCAGTAGGGTGGATCAACCGTCCATGTCTACCCATAATCCAACGACTGACACTCGTTGTGGAACCTCAGGTGTCTGAGTTCCGAGACTTCGGGACTTCGGAAGATTTCACATCCGCACACCTCGAACCATTAATCTCCGAACATTCCCACGTCACCTTAGGTGACGTTAATACGTTACATCAGCTAACGTTTTCCCAATTGCGGGGGCATGTAATGGTGGTTTTGGAGTAACCCGCCTTTCATCCCGCAATTCTTCTTATGCTGACACGTAACCCCTCGGTGAAACTGCTGTTTGGATTGCGAGACTGCCATGGATAATTAACTTCCGTGCAACTTGGGTCCCCGCAATGCCTTCTGGCCGTTGATCTTGATGTATCGCGATCAACGCTAGTGTGGGTCCTCCGACTTTTAACTACGTTATGCAACCTTGGCCCCACTAGCCATGCTCATATAGGATGCCACGTGGAGGAATACTAGCGACTGCTACATGGCCCATTTAGATGGGTGACACTCATCACGTTCCAAATTCCATTTCAATCTTCCATGGGTTCTAAACCCACTAACACGTGCCACACATCCCATGTGTCCACGTCACCTCCAGGTGACGTCCTCATGACTCACCACTTCGTCTCTTCGGGAGATTTCGCCCTTCACTATTGCGTTTGACCTTTCAACATTGGTTAATACAATGGTCGAGCTCTCCTCCCCAGATCTACAGTGTATATCCACTTCGGAGCTTCAGGCTTCGACCCTTCTCTTGTTTCTGACATCATACTTCACTGAAGTTGCGAAGTCCGAAGGGCTTCTGGGTTAACTCCTCTACACCTTCCCCAGATCTAACAGTCGTAATGGATTTCCCTTCCTTTCGAACAATTCCTATGACGCATAACAAACTCAGTTACTCTGTAGATTTCCAAGGGAATTCATGGCTAACTGCCTCGCCACCTTACTAGATCTGACGGTCGTGAAGGATTCTCCTTCTCCCGAACAGATCCTAAGGTCCACATTACTCTGCGGTCCAATACCACTTCTGTCTTGGTTTTACGACACCGCTACTTTTCTTGAGCTTCGTAACAGAACCAAGGTAACTTCTTGGCACTTAGGAAGGTTCTGAGGTTCAAAATTGGTTCCTCTTAACACAATTTCCACCTGAAACTTTGGGTCCAATGACCACTTATCTAGCCCATCCAAGTTCGACGTTAAAACGTTGGCTCTGAATTGGAATTTTGTCTACTTTGACAAAAATTCTTTCTGAAACTCTTGCTTCAACTTCCACTAACATGGCCCATCCAGGCTTAGTGTTGGAACCATGCTCTGATACCATATTGTAACATCCCCGACCATCCACAGACAGGGTAATGCTACCAACACAACCTTAACTTAGCCCTTAACTAATGGGCTATGCCACACATAGATACTTGCGGAAAAACATACACATCCATATAAACATAGAATGGTTTTTCTACATATATATAACATAATAATGCAGAAATAATAGTAAGCCTACACATGCAACATATACAACATACACATGCAATACTCATCAATTACAACATATGTACCATTACACCGCATTTAAATGAACATAAGAGTGGTACTTATCTTTTATTATAAGACCACCAACTGCGTGCAGACCTTCCATGAACCTCCCAACCTTAGACCGCGCTGCTCATCACTCTCAGCAGTGGGTTACCCCCGAGCTGGGACTAAACTCCACCGGGCAAGGGAATTCTAGGCTTGGCAAGGACAACAAGGAAGTTGCACAAAGCAATAGGAAGGATCTTTTATCCAAGGCGCCACTTACGCCCACAACACACAGACCCTCATTCCCCACACACCTGCTCCACCCTAGGAGGATACACCTTCACTAATACAAATCCATTGGCTAGTACACCTCCCTTACCTTGGGCTTCAGCAACAGGTTGGACTGGAAATCTCAAAATACTGTGGCTGCTACGGGACTCCCTTCCAGGAGAACTCACTTCCCAACAGATCCTCTCACATGAGAGAGCTGCTCACAGGTATAATAACCAGTCTTTGACTCAGCTACAACTGGGTACGGTTGACAACAACAACAACATCAACAATGAATGATAACAGAGAAAAATTGATATGGATACCCGAACATGCAACAAACTAACGCTAATTCTCAACACAACTCAGGCGACTACAATTGTGTCCGGCTTCACAGGAAACAACACAGGACGACTTCCCCGCTCTGGTTTCAGAATGCATGCAGGTAGGCAGAGGTCAGACACAGAGGCAAGAATGATGAATTGGGAATAATGAAAGGACGACAACCTTCCCGTGAGGGTCTCCTTCATTGTGCGTTTGTATGCAGATACATATGCAGAACAAAATCGGGTTCACGTGCAGGATGCGGGAATGGCAGCCCGACTCAGGTGAATGATGGTAGAATGACTCCCTCCCCCCACGAGATGACACTTCAGCTTTAGCTGCATGATCCCAGGTCAACACTTGTCTTCCTGGAGTTGCATGTGCTCCATTAAGCCCACGTCCCCTTTTCCAGGAACTTATGATAATCAAACATATAATGTTCACTTTAGTCTTCAGGAAATAATATTAAAATATTATTCCTCTAGAGGTAAGCCCCCTAGATTAGCCCCTAGGCCCAATACTTAGCCCCCCTTCCTTACCCCACCTAGTGAAGCTTAGTCCCCCACAACTCTTTTATGTGGAGGGTCTACACACATCAGTGTTTATATTTTTAATTAATGATCTACATAATTACATATACAAACAAAATATTAGGCTCCTAGACTAATCATCACATAAGCCTCCTAGCTTATTATAACTCGGCTCACCAACCTAACAAACATGTTTACAATTCATATTTACAACTGGGGTTCTACTGGGGGATATTACAGGTAGAAACCCATCAATTTATTGAGTGTTTCAAATAATATTTTGTCTAGGGTGCTTTCACTCTAGATTCACAGAGTGGCTTCGAGATTGTCAAGCAATGCTACCCACTTGTTGCATATTTGTATGTCCTAGTTGTTGATGTTTTGGGTTGATTACTATAGGTGAGTAGGATGCAAGGATGAATTTAGGGTATCTCCCACAATGATGGATTGGATATGGTTAACAATCATTTTGATAATTATTCACTTCTTTTATTTCATATATATTAGGAGTGGGTTGAGGGTGTAAGAGACTATTTGTACATCTTTTGCAGGGTTTCAGGAACAATTTTTAGTGAGTGGGAGACTATTTTTTGGCTTGTTAGTATGGAGGATCCTCCTACTTGGATTATTCCTCTATGGAACTACACAAGGCTTGGGATAATTGCACTACAACAAAACCTGTCATTAAGTTCCATTTTAGTTTCCCTTTTTTCTTCCATTTGTATTTTTAGTGTAGTTTTGTTCCCCCCCCCCTTTTTTTTTATGAAAAATCAATGTTATTTCATGGATCGACACCAACAATGGGGTTCAAAATGCCTAATATAATACCAAACATTGCATCGATTTTTTGAGTTCGACACTAAAGTCGATGCAATTAGCGTCGACTTTAGCACCTAGTGTTATGCCTAGATTAACACAAGTGGTGGAACCTATAGCTAGAATTTTATTTTAGACTAAAGTGGAAGCTAAAATTGGTGCTAGTGGCACCCAATATAATGCCAACTTATGATGTTGCACTGGATTTACCCTTGATTCATAAAAAATAAACTAGTTATAGTATTCGACAAGGTTACAAAGAGAGAAGAAAGATTGATTAGTTATAATTTATTTAATTAATTGTTGGTTTTTGGTTGTTAATTATCTGTTATAATTCCTTTTCTTATGGGAAAATTTATCACAGGGATCTCGTTGAATGATCAACAAGATATCCCTAGGATTAGCCTAAGAATATTAGAGAAAAAGCGGGGCTAGACTTCTTATGGTTTTCTTAGAAACAAGCAATAAGATCATTGCACAAAGAAATGGAAGAATGTCATACCTTTTCCTGAAGGTTGTCCTTAATGTATCTTAGCTACTGCAGTCCTGAAGTTCCAGCTCCAGCTTCTACAACCTGCTTCCTGCACACCAAAGACAAAAAAATACCATTCTACTTCTCTTCCTAGTGTTAGAATCCTACATCTAGCTTGGATCTAAACTGAGCTATATCAAAATAAACCAGATCTGCACATTTATGAATAAAAGACAAACATTCATGAGGGAAAACCAATGGTGTATTAATAATATAAGAGAAGTTACATCAAGACATGCATACCTCAGAATTTGATGCAAGCTCCTTTAGCCTCCTTGCTCCTTGCCTCTCCTTCCAACTTCTTGGTCATGCTAGGCTCAATGACTTTTGGCTGTGATGATGGATACCTTTGCAGTTAGACAACATAACAATAGCATTCAATTATTCCTCCCCTTGCCCAAGGCTTGCCTTTGTTATATATCTTTTTGAGGAGGCTTGGGAGAGGCTTCTAGATCTTCTAGAGGCCACTAAAGACTCAAATGATGTGAGTTCTTAGGCCTTTTCCATGAATATCCAAATCATCCATCGCCTATCACCTCGTAACTCCCCATTTCTGGAAGTTTGACAGTGCCTCGCTTATTTAGCCACCAGTGAACAACGAGGGCCTCGCTTTCCACCTACTAGATGTCCCCCGAGGATGCCAAAAAGGGCTCACAAAGGGGTCAAACTTTTTGCAAAAGGTATTTTCTGGCTTCTATCCTCTAATGAATTCCTCTCTGGCCTATAGGGTGGGAATTAAGGCTACAACATATTCCCCCTAATGCGTGAGGATAGGAAAGTAGTGGATAATTGAAATACATTACAATAATGTCCATGTGAAGTAGCACAAGGAGAGAACAAAGGAGGTTCAGAAACCAAAGAAGTCCTGCAATCAAATACCAAGGATGAGAGCATATATATACCAATCCCCAAGGTAGACATACTTGGACTCTGAATGAGCATGGCTGCCGAACAATACATTGCAGATCCATGATATGAAATGTTAGACCATGGCCACGAAAGAATACATAGTGGATCCATGTCATCAATAATACTGTAGCAACGAGACATTACAATGTGGATCTACATCATGAACTCAATCATAGCCATCGACAAATACAATGTGGATCTATGTCATGAACATAATCATATCCAACAACAAATACAACGTGGATCTATGACACAACATATAGATATCAGGAAGACAATGAGCACTGAGGAAAGTACCCCCCGAAGTCTTCATATACAAGTGATATACTCCATCACAACTTGGGAGGGGATGTTGTAAAAGAATGATGTGGCCCCAAACCCAAGGTCTTCGTCCCAAACCCCGATGGTATGAATCTACAACATGCGAATAAATGAGTTGATGTCAAGCATCGTATAAACCGTCTGATTACCGGTCATTGATATATATCATTAACAGACACGAGGGGACCCATTGATGATGAAGATGGACCCTAAGGTACCTAGTACAATCTATTGAGTGTGAATAAAGGATCTGATGTCGAACACTCATAGAATCAATCGATTAGGAGTCAATGATGTAAACCCACTGTTGATTACAAGGAGACCTGCCACTGAGGATTGCAAGCTCCAAGGTACTAGATTGTTTCTAGATCCCTCTCCTGGATAATGTGTTGAAGTCGATAGGAATAGATCTGTCGAAGGAGGGCCTTGATGTATCCCCCATCAATCAACACGAAACAGACATTGAGAGATGACATGAAGAGAGAGTATCACAAAGTACAACTGAAACAAGGATGGCCGACTAGGAAAGTCAACAAAACAACAGATGTACGACTCATGCTTAAACTGCCCTCAAACATATAGCATGACACAATGGTGACTTGGCAGCAAGACACAAGAGTTGGACGAATATAGTGCAACAATGAATGAGGCAGTGATGCACTCTCCATGATGACTGGAAGAGTAACCAGTCAGAGGAGTATCTCCAACTCATATTATTGGGATGGCTCCTAGGAAATCTAAAACCCAACTGTATGATGAGAACTCAAACATGTGCCATGTTCAAGGGTGACTTGACTGACGCTGCCATTTTGAGAATAGACCAATGATGAAAAACCCCCACTCTTTTTTTTGTGTGTTTTTTGTCTCCTTCATGGGTTAACGAGCACAAAAGAATGACGCAAGTATGCTTAGTCTCCTTCATCATTTAATGAGCATGAAAGAATGACACAAGTATGCTCGATACCTTTTTCGTGTCCTTTTACAAGTCCAAAAAAGAGATAAAAGTATACTCGGTGGGAGAGAACGAATGGCTTAACAACATGCTCCTATGTTCCAAGCGCATGGAACCAACCTAAGCAATAAGGAATACAAATGGTATTGGAAAGTGAGATCCACTGTTAGCAGATGTTCTCTCCTTGGGTAGGTGGATTCAAAACGAAGGCCAAATAATGCAAGAGGCAGATGGTCAAGGCTATTGGATAACGATAAGAAAAATGTGGGCAAACAACAATGCAATGACGAGAAGCATGACGTTAGCAACAAATGCATAGGCGACCATTAACCAAAAAAAAAAAAATTGGGAACCCCCATGTGATATGGACAAAATATAGATGAAGAGAGGAGAATGAGGCTCAATCTTCAAGTCATGGCAGGGCTAAAGGAGGGCTCCCAGACCTACAGGAAAATGCAACATGGGCACCAAATGGAAATCCAAGTGCTAACTAGGGTGCCCATGAAGGGTAGGCACTACTGAACCAGTTACGATGTGAAAAATGAGTGGTAAAAGTCACAACCGGTAGGGTTCGAACCTAAGACATAGCGCTGGTAGTATGGACGACTAATAATGCAAGGCGAAAAAAGTAGGGAAAAACCTAGCCCTATATGCCAGTGTAAAATATATACCTCAAGTGAAGTGGATGTCTCCATCTTTGATAAAAAAAAGTCCTCGTAATCCTGTCAACACATGTACACTAGATTTCAAGGTCAAAACACATAGTGAAATCTCAAAAAAGGAAACATATTTGGATTTTTTGGATATGATATATGCAAAACAAAAGCACTCACACCACACACCTATGTACAAGGTACTACACATCCTGATGCTTTACACCAAGTAGAGCCCATCATGAGGCTTAGGCCAAGGATATTTTTCCTAATCAATGAACTCGTGAGCCAATGTTGGCATCATATGGCTCACCATGTTGGGGCCATGCCATATAGGGATATTTTTTTGCATGCGAAGATACCCATTGTGAGTAGTCTCGTGAGCTAGGGAAGCTCCTTAATGGGCTCCATCAAGACACGAAGGAAGTAGGAAATGTAAATCTTCGATGGAAGGGGAAGCATAGAATTTTTTGGCAAGTTCAGAGAAAGACTAGTGATGCGGAAAAGGGTCAAGACTAGGGGTTCCACTAGATGCATTGGCAAATACCCCCAGTCAAGACTCATCATCCTAACTCTCATGGATTCTGAATCAGGGAGGATGGATTCTAGATGACGCTCATATTCCTTGGGATTGTCTATGGAACCCATGACTTCCAAGATGGCATCTTCTGAAGGCAACTTAGTATCAAGGAAATCATGTGAGCTTGTAGAGTCAACAACCCGTTTGGGTGGAGTAGGATGATCACACTCCATATGAGGATGGAGTTTTTAACTAGTATTAACTGATGCTGATGGGATTGGCGGATCAACAATCTCTACCAGGGTAAGCGATATGGGTGCTCCATATGAATCAACATCCTCAGGACAAGGTCCCACCCAAGGATCAATAGACCTAAGTGATCCACTGGTAAATGACGAAATCATGTTGATAGGAGTTATGTGTGCAGTGGGAGACGGTGGGGGAAGGGGAAAAATCTCCATCAACGAAGTATCTTTGAACATCCCCGCATCGATGTTGACAAAATACTTTATGGTATCACCGACAAAGGGTACATTTGACCCTACATTGGATCCAAGGTTTGGGGTACATAATGCAAGTTGATTGATTGTGACAATTTTCCCTTGGTGAGGGAAGCATAGGACCCTAACGACTGATGAGACAATTGCAGTCATCTTGTAGAACCAAGTACGCATGAGTAACAGATTGTACTCAATAGGTGCATCGAAAACCTCTACCACCACAAAGAAAGTATTTCCACCTAACTCAATGGGGAAGGAGGTCATTATTCCGTGAGGCTGAAACATGTGTCCATCGAATGCTTTTAATAGTGTTGTAAACATGTCAAGCTTAGGAAAGCCAAGGGCCTTCCAAAAATAAATGGACATGAATCAAGTTGAGGCTCTTTCATCCACCATTGTCTAGTATATGATTTTCCCCAACGATCACACTATGATCTGAAAGGCAACCTGATGGGAGAGATAATGATTAACCTGATTGATCTCAAAGGTTATCAAACTCAACTTTGAGGGATCAACCTCGCCTATAGCAGACAACAAGGCTTTCCACTCCAAGGGGCGAATTTGGAGGACTTCAAGCACCGACATGGCACATGGTTCCTGGGTCAAGTCTTCCACAATACTGTAATTGTGGGCAGCCCAAGTGTTGGGATTATGTGTCGTGTGTCGAAGAATGCCCTTTAGGGGGTGAAGCAGTGCTTTAAAATATGTATTTTCAATCTAAAGAGGGCCACCAGGCTGGGAAGAAGATATTTCTTCTGATGCAGCATGAGAAGGCTCGAGAATGTTGTAATTCTTGGCTCACGTTTGCAAATTGATCGTTTTTCCACACATGAAAATGGAAACATTCGAGGAAGACCCCTTATGGTGAGGGGTACCTACCAAGCCCCCTTGTGGAGGGGAAGGATTTGTGGCAACCATGTTTTGAGGTTGAGTGGGGGAAGGATGCATTATGACAATAGGATGTTAGGGAGCCCGTTGTTGTGCTAAGAATCTAAGGATTTCATCCTTTCGAGGACACTGGTGAGTAGGGTGGTCGTCCCAACAAATCGTGCAGGGAAACCAACTCTTCCTATTTTCCTTAGTGCCTCCCTTCTGGCTGTTCAGGGTAGAAGCAATCCCTTTCTCATTGTTGGAAATATTTTTCCTGTTCTGTTTCTTCTTGCCTCTAGGTTCTTGAGGATTCTTTGGTTGTGTGTACTGCACCGAATTCACCTCGAAGGTTTGAGAGGGGACTGGAACAATTTGAGCATTAGTGCTAGAAGCTGATGGGTGTGATGTAATCGACATATGACCCATTTTTTCAACTAACTAGTGCAGGGGTGCATGGAAAATAGAACCAACCACATCATAGGCATGGGGTCCTAGGTTAGACTTCCTCGGATCTGTCGATGGTAGAGGAGCATTTAGAATAATGTCATATAGAGTACCCAACTAAGAATAAATTAAGTCTAAGTAATGGGAACACAAAATAACCTACTCCTCGGTAGTCACCCCAGCCATAGCTACATCTCGAGCAATGGGTGGTAGGAGGGACTTTGTAAAACACTCCATAAGGAGTTTGTATGAGATCTGTGTCTTTATCATCCTACACCTTAGATGCCATGCATGTATATGATCGAAAATATGTGTGGCATTGTCTTGACGTAGTGAAGTCAAGAGTTCAGTTCCTATATCATACCATATGGAAAATTAGTGATGCGTTAAAAACACCATTTCCATATCATTGAAGCTCTTAAAGGAACCGCCTTTTAACTCAATGTACCATTTGGAAACAACTATGTTTAATGATCTCTAGAAAAGACACAGCTTCACACTATCATCCATCAATGAGTTGGATGAACAACATAAGTGGTATGTCATGATGTGTGTAGAGGGGTTGTCTCCTGGCTTTCCGTTGAATTTTGGAATATCTAAGGGTAGCTTGGATGACATTGTCATTCATGAAGGGTCATGGGCTATAGGGTCATTCGTTAATCGTGAAAAATCTGATAAATCTAACGTTGCGAGGAAAGGCAACGGTGAAAATGAATACTGGGAGGGAGGTGAAGTCTTTGTTGTCCCAGATGGACCTTGTGGTCCCCCTATGTTAGCACTACACGAGGGTTGGGGAGTTCCTGAAGAGTGTTTTCTTACTGGGATGGTGTCACCACCAAGAGCGTGGTTGCTCCCAGAACCAAATATGTCCCCGGGGGTAAATGTGTAACCTCCAAGAAAAATATTCCCAAAGTTAGTCCCAGGGAAGAAACCCCATGACCAGATGTGGACACACAAGGAAAACCTCCCCATAGTGAAAAATTTCCCCCAATGCCTGTGCCCCCAGGGAAAGGTGTGCTAACCCAAGGAAATTTAAAACCTCTAGATGTACTACTGCCCCCAACCTAACTAGTGACAAGCTCAAAACCATTAGACATATTCCATTTGAAAGGTGAAGTAGTTTTGGACGATACCAGGCTGCTCATAGGAATGGTGGAGGTGGAAGGAATGCCACTCCCCATGTTGAAACCAAAGCTCATCCCCCCATTGGAAGAAGATCCAAAGGTAGGCATCAGGATAGATGGGATGGGTGTAGAAGCATTCAATAAACTAATAGATTTAGATGATGACATGGCTGGCATCACCCAAATAGAAAAATAAACCGATCTATAGAAAAATAAACCAGATCTGAACATTTATGCATAAAAGACAAACATTCATGAGGGAAAACCAATGGTCCATTAATAATATAAGAGAAGTTACATCAAGACATGCATACCTCAAAAGTCGATATACGCTCCTTTAGCCTCCTTGCTCCTTGCAACTTCTTGGTTAGGCTAGGCTCATTTACTCCTGGTTGTGATGATGGATACCTATGTAGTTGTATAGCATAACAATACCATTCAATTCTTCCTCCCCTTGCCCAAGGCTTTCCTTGGTTATAAAAAGTTTTGAGGAGGCTTGGGAGAGGCTTCTAGATCTTCTAGAGGTCGCTAGAGACTCGAAGATGTGAGTTCCTAGGCCTTTGCCATGAAGTTCCAACTCATTCCTCGCCTATCACCTCGTAACTCCTCGATTCTAGAAGTTTGACAGTGCCTAGGTTGTTGAGCCACTAGTGACCAGTGAGGGCCTTGCTTGTTGTCTACCAGGTGTCCTGCGAGGATGCCAAAAAGGTCTCACAAAGGGGTCAAACTTTAGGCAAAAGGTGTTTTTCGGCTTCTATCCTCTAATGACTTCCTCTTTATCCTATTGGGTAGGAATTAAGTCTATAACACCTTTTCTCATAGATTTTGCATCTAGTGTTCATGTCTTTTGTGTCTTGTTCGTCTCCTTTCCTACATTGGTTAACATCCACTTTTGTGTTGATTCTACTTAGTGTAATCTTGGTGTCTTTATTGTGCAAGATACCAGATATAATAAATACGCAGAACATAAATAAAATGCTAGAAATGGCAGAATAACAGTAATATAACCAACATAATCTCTACAATAACACATAAATAATATGAGAACAACAACTGAAATAACACTTTGATTCAGAAAGCAATGTTCATAGGCCTCTTCAAGGGGGCAACCTCTAGTCGAGCAACGCTCTGATACAATAAGCTCCAAGCTAGGGTTTTCATACCCTCGACCCTTATTTATACTAAATATGTCTATTAAGAGAAGCATCTAGAGGAAGATCCTTCTAGAAGCAGACGCTTCTATTAGGTCTTCTTACATCTGCCTTATTCTAT
>SNQJ01S0015322.1:11376-44827 GCA_010110895.2 Picea sitchensis
TTATCTTCATATAGATATTATTAATCTTGGTTGGTACCTAAATTAATTTATCTTTATTCATCTAGGTGGTGAGAATGGGATACGTTGCATTTATACATTGCAAATAATCTTGACTCGATGAAAGTATGGATAGAATGATATAATGATGTTTACCATATTTTATCAAGGACTAGGGTGGTGGAGTTGATTAGAAGAGCCTATGTGGTCATTGACACAAATTTGATGCAGAAGAAAATTGATCTAGCATATATTGTAAAAGATAGAAAGGTAATCATTTCCCATTAATTTCCAGTTTTTATCTTCCATTTATGCATTGGTTTTTGGTCCCTCAAATTAACTCGTACATATATTTATCAATTGATCATTTATTTATAACATGCTAAGAATGTAGATGAAACATCACATGAGTATGTGGTGCAATGGTAAAAAATAGACACCAAACAATTGGATGATAAGAAGAAACCCTATGATAGTGGGATTGATAACCACAATTTTGTAGGTTACTAATATTTTCCATGGGGGTGATAGACATATGATCACATATTATTTGAGATATTATCCTTCAAAGAGATTATATTTAAGGTTAGGTGGTATATATTGTTTCCACAAAGTCATGAAAACATTGTTATTGATAAAGATAACGGATTCATCATGATTAATACTAATAGGTATGAGTTGAGTATAGATCCCTATGTCCTTCCAAGTCACTACAAGTCAAGTCAAATGAGGGACGTTTTGATGAGGGGTTGAGGGAAAGACTTGGGAACTCCACCAAATGGATTAAGTGGCTAAGGCTTGAGGAGGGGATGCATAGACAAGTCAGATTGACTTGGCTAAGTGTTCCACTCACTCAAATGACAAGTTGGTTGGACAAATGGGGGCACCAGTCAGGAGTTCAGTGAGTCAATTGGGAAAGCCACCCGAACACACCCACATGAGAGGTCAACACAACCTTGCAAAGGGGTGTGATTCGTGGGTCACATTTTTCACCTAAATGAATTGTTTGGGGAGTCAATGCCTATAAAGGAACAATGGTGCAAAACCAAGACATCATGGAGGAGAGCAAGAAGAGATCTAATGTTTTTAGGCAGAATTAGATGAAGAAGGGAGAGATCCCTCAAGGGGAAAATTTTCTCCACATGGAAGGACTTGTGCTTCCTTGAGGTGGATTTGGTGGTTGATGTTGGGAAATCTTCTTTTGGGAAAATTTTGGGGAAGTCGGGAAATGCAGTTTTGTTGGAGGCATGTGTGAGGAAGAACCAAAATCTGTAGAAATGAAGAGAAAGAAAGTTTGCAGTTGAGAACATGTTTGAGGGGCATAAGAGGAGGTTGCAAAGATAGTTTCAATAGAGATTATTGGTGTGACGAATCTATGTATGAGTTTCTTGGTGAAGTGAGGTGAGTCATGTGACTCTGCTGAAGTTGTAAACCAATTCGGTAGTGCTCATATTGTAACTGTTTTGCAATAAAAAAGACTTAGTCGGGTGTTTGGCATGGTTTGTGTCACCCACACTATATATTTGTATGTATTTTGTTTGTTATGTTGTTCTCTTGGATTCTCATGTTCATGGATGTGTGCTTAAATATGAATAAGTGTTAAACTTGTTAACATTTGTCTAAGTATATAAGAGTTGCACTAGAGTAGGAGTGTGACTCACCGATAACCTAGAACAGAGTTGGGTATGTTCTAGGAGAAGAGGCATATTCCAGAAAAAGTATCCTTAGTGTTTCCAAGTAGCCAAGTGGGAAACACCATTGTGCTAAACACCCTTAAGAGGTGCACAATCAAAATATTTGGCAAGGAACATTATGGGGACGTGACAAGTGTATCAAGGCTTATTTGAGGTAGTTCAAACAACTAGAATCGGTGAGGTCACTAGCTACGATCACCAATTTCTCAATAACATTAATTTCTCAAAAAAACTCGGAAGGAGAAGTCAATAATCTACATCCTCACACTACAATTATTGATAACACACACACGTCATCCAATCACAAAAGATTTATCAATCCTTGAAGACCAAGTTCACACGTAAAACTTAACTGAAGGTCAATTAAAGATTATACGCAATATTTATGCACTCATAAAAATAAAGAAAATCTATTAATTTTATAAATATTTGTGAATGTAATGACAAGTTTGTTTAATCATTCAAAAGACAATTAGAACTAGAATAACGCTAAATTTGATATCTCGAGCTACAATTAAGGAAAAACTTGGGAATCTATCCCAAAAACCTATGTTGATTCACATAACTACAATCTAATCAATTTCAGCACAAATTGTTAATATAACGAGAACTGTAGATTTAAATTAAAATTTTAATTTAGTTATGAAAATTAAAATTGAAATTGTTTTTAGCCATTAAAATTGTAATTGTAAATTATTTTTAGTCATTAAAATTGTAATTTAAAATTACATTAGAATTCCAATTTTCATAACCAAATTTTGATCACATAAAAAATCCTTATAGTAGAAGGTTTGGACTTCTCGTTCTGTATATCTGCATTTTGGGTGATTACGAGGAGCTTTGGATATTAAGGATAATTTGTGACAATGAATTCTAAGAACTACGTCACTTTCATGTCATTTATACATTTGTCTCGATCTGTATCTACACCTCGAGTATTTAGGACTGCCTCTGCAACCTTTATTACCTATGCTTCCTCTGCTGGTGATGTTGGTTGAGTTGTTGGGTCAGCTGCTTTGGGGTAAGTTGATGTTGTTGATAGGTGGTAAACTAGCGCATATGAATGCTTTGTTGTTTTTGTTATGGGTGCTACTTATGCTAGGTCAAGCGCCTCTCGAATGGGCTCTGCAATAAACTATGGGTCAACAAATTCAGCAGCACAACTAATTACAATTACCTTGGGAATTGAAACTTATTGCTATTTTGGTTGTTTTGTACATAACATATTTCAAATTACCAAGGGAGGGACTTGAAGCTTTGCTTCAATTGCTCTTGTTTAAAAAGAAATGTCCTTTTAAAACTCAACTTTATTTCTAGCTATAATTCCACCAAGGATTCCATTTCCAAATCTTGTGCCACTATCGATGCCATTTCAAATTGTAATAAGGATGATAAAAGGTAAACATGGCCAATTTTAAGGTACCTTATTATTTGAAAAGAAATTTCCTTTTAAAAATCAACTTTATTTCTAGCAATAATTCCACCAAGGATTCCATTTCCAAATCTTGTTTCACCAAGGATTCCATTTCCAAATCTTCTGCCACTAACGATACCATTTCAAAATGTAACAAGTGTTGCATGGAAGCTTAATCTCTGCCAAGTAATGAAGTAAGTTTCCATGTAGCACTAGTGAGGGAGATAGGATGAATACATCACACCCAACCAATTTATGTAGGTAGCTAGCTAAGTCTATGCAAAAAAATCATTATTTGTAGGATTGAATTCCTCTTTTAATCATTGCATAGTAAGGACGATTTGGTCACATAAATGCAATGCAAAAGGATAAAACCAAATAATACAAAAATAACTTAAAATCAAATAATGCAAAAGTTACATTTATTTATTTTTCAATTATATTTTAACATTTATTTTTCTTTAATTTATCAAAATGTTTATTTTACTCAAAATAATAATATAAAAGTAATCTTCATAAATGTATTAAGAATAATGAGTTTGATAGATTACGAATTACAAGTAGAACGTTATGGAATCAAGTCTTCGAACTTGTTAGAAATATTTAATCAAACTCAAAAAAATATTAAATATTTTTATTAACTTTATTTCTAATATTTTTTTTAAATTAAAAAATTGATAATACTTTCAAATTAATTCACCATATGCTCTAGAAATAGAAAATAAGGTTAACATCCATAATTTGATATTTAAACATATTCTTTTGATATTCAAACATATATGACTCTTTACTCATCTTAATTAATTGAAAAACTAAATTATGACTATGTTACATTATGATGTATCTGCATTTATAATCATTGAACAAACTATAGAGCTGAGTTGTTGTCATTTATCATCACTAACTTCCTTGGTATCTACTACTATTAATTTAAACTTTACAACTCTTATGATGAAAATCCTAGGAGACCTTTTTTGTTAGGGTTTCCACTCACTATACTTTCTTTAGCTAGGATGTAAAGGATTAGATTGGCCTTTCACCAATTGACAAAATTAAATACAACGGGCGTTTTAAATATTCAATCCTTCTGTATTAGTTGTACAATGGTGGACAAACAACTGAATACAACAATGTCTAAACCTTATCGGTGAATCAATGTCCCGTCAGAAAATCGCTCACCATTTATTTTTCATTGAAGATACGCCATCACCTCATCATTTATTGAAAAATTTCATTGTGACAGAGCAAACTTAGGATATAATGATAAAACATCCAAAAATAATTTTTAAACCGCACTTTGAAAAATTGCGAGCAAACTTATGATATAATGATAAAACATCCAAAAATAAAACATTGGGAATAGTGAAGTATGGAATAAGACTTTGAATCTATTGTCCAATAAGATGCCAAAGAATGTAATTTTTTTATTATATAAAATACAAAAAATAAGTTTCCTATTTCAAACATTAGAGATCACACGCAAAAATATATAGTCAAAAGCAAGTTAATATGAAGTCAACGCGTGAGGGATTTCCATAGTCCCTCCGAAAGGGACTAATAAGGATGATAAAAGAAACATGACCAATTTTAAGGTCCCTTATTATTTAAAAGGAAATTTCCTTTTAAAACTCAACTTTATTTCTAGCTATAGTTCCACCAAGGATTCCATTTCCAAATCTTGTGCCACTAACGATGTCGTTTGAAAATGTAATAAGGATGCTTTGAGGTACTAAGTAACTCATTGAAATAAATCATTGAAAGAGTATTAGGATACTATTTGGCAATCCCCATTAAATTTATATTTATGTTGAGTGTATTTTTCTCTTTCATAAATTATTTTTCAAAGTAATTTAATTAACATTGAGATTATAGTATTGGAACCCAAATGGTTCAACCACAATGCTATAGGGGTGATAGGAAAAATAGGTGATAGGTGGTCAATTAGGAGAATTGAAGTAATAGGGAAATTAGTTTGCTATCGATCTATCACTTATATTTAGATTTGGACATAATATACTAGCCAATTAGGGTTACACTACCAAACAAGTTGATTCTATAGACCATAATTTAGGCAATGTTTCCACCCAATTTTCATTCCAAACTCTTCCCGATTCTCTCATCTTTACTAGGGGTATGCTTGTAAGTTTTGTTTCCTCCCATTAGTTATATGATTAAACTTGGTGGGTGTTATCACCTAGACTAGGGTCACAAAATGGAGCCAAACCCATCTACCAAGACCAAAATATAGTGGGAAAACAAACTTCCTCAATACCCCACATGCCCTACATTGACAAACATTCACGTTCCCAACCAAGGGGACAAGATCACCACATGTTGTCGATTGAGGCCTTAGGCATATATTGCATTAAAAAACTTAATGATTCACAAGATTATACAATTCACACCAAGTATTGCATTTCAATATGTTCTTTATTGTAACAAGAGTAGTAGATATTCATTGTTGATATATGTTTCTTTATGTTACCATATATGTAATGACATATATATTAATATATATTTCATAACATGTATGTTAATACATGTATCAACATATATGTTAATACTTATATGTTATA
Organism: Picea sitchensis; assembly: GCA_010110895.2. Lineage (NCBI taxonomy): Eukaryota > Viridiplantae > Streptophyta > Pinopsida > Pinales > Pinaceae > Picea > Picea sitchensis. Next base: position 17,058 of record SNQJ01S0015322.1, read on the forward strand.
ACATATTTCAAACCACACCATATGAAACCCCTCTTACACATTTAGATCTGAAAATGATAGATGCAACAATGATATATCCATCAACTATAGAGATTGGACAAGATTGGTATTAACCACAACCTCATCTATCTTTCACGATCAACCCATTTCTTGTCCCCAACCTCATCTATCTTTCACCATCAACCTAATACCAACCCCACCTTGAGAACAAGACAAAACAAAACATTGAAGAAGTAGAAGAACCCATAATCTTAAGCAATGCCACCTAAATAGATATGAAAATCTCTAATTTTCCAAAATTGTTAGAATACTCCAATCTTGAAAGGTGGATGGATACCAATTCCCTCATTATTAGTCATTCTAATCAATTTGTATGGAGTAACCAAAATTGTTAGAATACTCCAATCTTGAAAGGTGGATGGATACCAATTCCCTCATTATTAGTCATTCTAATCAATTTGTATGGAGTAATTTTATCTTTTTTATTTAATATTTGTTGATATAAACAATTATTGAAATTGGAGAAGACCCTTTTCTAGATCCTTTTAAGCTTGACAAGACCCTTTTCTAGATCCTTTTAAGCTTGACAAGACCCTTTTCTAGATCCTTTTAAGCTTGAGAAGACCCTAAATATTTCATAAATTTCGAATTTTCAAAAGACCATAAAAATATTATTATCTAGAAAGAATATGGTGACGTGATGAAAACAATGAGAAAATTCTAGCTGTAAAATTACTCCTATTGTTAAGAATTATTATGAATTATCAAAAGCAATAATTAATGAATCAATTAAAGCATTTCCATCTTTATGAGTCGGTTCCTCTTTAGGTTCAATAATTAATGAATCATTAAAGCATTTCCATAGTTATGAGTCAGTTCCTCCTTAGGCTCAAGTTGATTCAATTATTACAATGAGTAATTATAAATTTAAGTGTAGAATCATGTAGTAGCTTCTTAGTATAATAAAAAAAGACTTTACATTACTTCTCGTTGAAACGTAGATCTTATAATATATTTAAACACAAGGGAAAAATGCAATATTTTTCACCCTGATTTAATCACCAAAGTTTATCCTCTACTACATTAGAGAAACAAATAGAGTGACCACTATGGGATCCATTTTGAAGATGGTTGTGGTTACTTCGCGTTCCTCGGTTATATTCATCCATGCGATGACAATGACATTATTTTGTGGAAATTTCGACCCTTGTTTTCATAATGTATATTTTCGGTATCTCCGTCTCGTGGGACAAAATGAACTTATGGATTGGAATCCCTAGTTATATTTCATTGTTCAATTATGGATTGGATTGGTGTTTCATTCTTCAATTATGAATGGGATTAGTGTTTAAGTATTTTTAATTTTAGCGAACGTTAAATGGATTTTCTTCTCCAATGGATTGGATTAGTCAATTGGATTAGTGTTCAAGTATTTTTAATTTTAGCAACGGTTAAATGGATTTTCTTCTCCAATTTTGAATAAACTTAATTTTGAATAAACTTAGTATTTTAGTATATTTAATTTTATCTAAGGTTAAGGTTTGTTAAACAAAAATGCTTATTTAAATAGTTAATAAATTATATATCAAATATGATTCATGGTCATTACATAATTTCAAATATATATACCCAAAAATATTCCTTGAGAAAAATTTTCATTTTGGTATTGAATTTTACTTCAAAATGTACTTTGTTTTCTCATAATCTTTGTTTGACTCATATGTCTTTGGGATGCTCTATCTAATTTTCATATACTAAGGTATAATCAATCATGTATGTATAATCAATCATGTAAGGTATAATTGGTATGTATGGTATAATTGGTGGAGATATGTACTTACATTACTTTTAAATATTTTATTTAAGGGTTTTTATTGTATATTTGATTAAAAAACATTATTTTATGAAGTTGATTCATATTCAAAAAAAACTTAGTTATTTTCATTTAACCTCTATTAAAACTTAAAAATCATTTTGGATTTGTAGTTATTTGATTAGATAAATCTTCATGGGTTCATTTTAGTGATAAAAAACTATCAAGTATCTGAATTCTTCCCTTAACCATGTAGATAGGTCCATGTTGAGTAAAAACATTAAAATAATTTAATCAAAGAAAGGAAACAATAATCTCTGCACATCCAATTAGTTAAAAAAATCTTGAATGTAATCTCATTTGATGTAGGCATGATCCATAATATCTTTGGAGGAATTTGCAGTATTTACAAAGGATCTTTTAACCATGAAAAATCTCTCAAGCATGGGGAAATGCCACCAAGATGTAATTAAAGAAATGTCATGAACAACCAAAGCTACAAATTAAATTGTATAACTAGGATATTGAATTCATCTTCAAAAACACACTTTATCTTTCATTGATGAGATTGATGTTGTTACTCAAAGAAATGTTGTACAAGAGGAAACATAGCCATTATGATCTCTTATATAAATATTCCTACAAAAATCAATGGAAAACAATACAAGCATACTGTGTGGCCAATGTATATACATAATCAATAATTATGCATGTACTTGTGCACTATTTGTTTCAATATACATTTTTTATACCACTATTATGTATTATATAACATATAAACAAATATATTCTTGTGCCTAGTAAGCAAAACCTTCATTATACTTATATATAAACTAATACATACATGTTATGTTAATTATGTATTATATTGTGTCTTGTAAGCAAAACCTTCATCATACTTATATATACACTAATACATACATGTTATACTCTTAGTCATACTACTTTGTGTATAATTATGTATTATATAACATATAAACAAATATATTATTGTGCCTCGTAAGCAAAACCTTCATTATACTTATATATAAACTAATACATACATGTTATGTTAATTATGTATTATATTGTGCCTTGTAAGCAAAACCTTCATCATACTTATATATACAGTAATACATACATGTTATACTCTTACTCATACTACTTTGTGTAAAATAATCACTTAAACTTAATATAGGTATACATGCATCAATCATTACAAGAAGCTATTAAATCTATTGTAAGTGAAAATAGGTTCATATTTCTCCATAATTGACATTGTTTTGAATGTTAAACAAAGATAACTGCGAGAGCTTCCCATTGATTGTTGCAACTTAAAAATCCATGTACCTATTGGATTTCAAACAATATCATGACCTAGTTGTGGTCACCTGAAGGTAGGGGCTTAGAAGCCAAAGAATCCATAATTGACTGGTTGTAACTGACAGAGAAGACGAAGAGTTTCGACAGCCAGAGAAGCCAAATAATCTTTGGATAACTGCCACGGATGATGAACAGATACTGCATAACTGCCATAGAAGACGATGAGTTTCTATGATGATCGAGCAAAGTACTTGACATGAGAATGAAATGTAGAATAGAGAACAATGTGTGTTACTTTGATAGTGATGCATGTGGGTAGGTAGAGAGGAAGAGAAGTACCTGAAGAGGAGATCAGAGATGTAATGTATAGCATGCAGAGGCAGCATAGAGTATAAAGAGAAGAAAGAGAAGTTGAACAGGGTATCGATGTGCGCAATAGGAGAATGAACAGAAGATAGAAGTAGAACAGAGAATAGAAGCTGGAAGAGACAGAGCAAGTAAGTAAAGTTTTGTAAGATTCAATCAGGTTGGTAGGGTGGTGCTAGGGAGGATTGCAGTCCTCTAAATTCTAGTTGGTGCTAGAATATATTATGGGAGTTGGTGCTTTCTTCTAGTGGGTGCTAGAGAAACCTGGGAGTTGGTGCTTCCATCTAGTTGGTGCTAGAGAAATCTGAGAGTTGGTGCTCTCTGTAAGTTGTAGCTTTCTATCAGAGGTTGTAGCCTCATATTTGAGTTGGATCTCAAAGATTGTGATGTACATGAAAGTTGCAGCTTAATTGACATCCTAAGAAGAAGAGGTTTTCTCCCTTTATGGGTTTCCTCATGAGAAATTCGTGTCTCTGTGTATTTCATGTGATGGATCAAATAGTTTTTATCTATGCATGTTAAGTTTCCAGTAACACATTAAATAATAATTTAGACTGATTCAGAAAAGAACAAAAAGTTTCAAGTTTATATTATAATTGATTCAACCCCCCCTCTTAGTTATATTTCCAACACAATCCCACTCTGGGGTTACCCCATGAAGATTCTTTCTTTCAACTGTGGGGAGTGGTGAGCTCCCAGAAAAAACTCACTTTCAAGAGGTTGATCATGTTGAACTGGCAGACTATTAATCTACTTCAAGAAACTATGGCGGAAGAGGAGTTAGTGACTAAGATGTTTGAGGCCTTAATCACGTCCTGGAATTTCATTTGATCCAATTCCTTTGGTCGGTCGGGAAGATTGGGAATTGGATGAACACTATATTGGTCAAAGTTACAAACTCTTGGGATCTTGACTCATGTCTGGGAGTGGATCTGCAAATGGAATGATTGGGGAAATAACTCGAGATTCTAAATGTCTATGGTTCCTATACTGACCAGGCACCCTTTTGGGCCTCTCTACTAAAAAAACAACTGCTCAGATCAACATTCCTCATTCCTAGGGGAGACTCAAATTTTTCTTTGGAGGAAGCGGAAGTTTGGGGCCCCAATGTATACCCAGATAACCAAACAAATTTCTTCAACAATGTTTTAAATGATCATGGGCTCATTGACATCGCACCAACCAAACTACTTCCCACCTAGAGAAATAGGAAGTCGGGGGATGCACAGATTGCCAAACGTCTTGATCACTTTTTGGTCTCAGAATATATTTTGGTTGTCTCATTGCAGCTTAGGCAATGGGTGGGTTGTGGTGGTATATTTGATCACTCCCCAATTTGGATCGAAATGATAAGGGGTCCTAGGAAGCCTGCCACCCCTTTCAAATTCAACTCATAGTGGCTGGAAGATGCATATTTTTAGAATATTGTAAGGGAGAATTGGATTCCTTATGGATAAGGATCAAATGCCAAGGTTTCCATCCAATTCATTTCAAATTTAAAGCGAATCAAGCAACTGGTCATCCCTTGGGCACATGCCAAATTTGTTAGGGAGGAACTTGAATTAAGCCAAATTGAAGATAGGATTGAACACCTCTCTTAGTTTGCGGAGGGGGGATACATCTCTTTGGAGGCTAAGAATGACCTCCTGGCTCTTGAAGTGCATCATAGGAAATTGCTTGAAGAAAAAGAGGCAGAGTGGTTCCTTAAAAGTAGGGCTATTTGGCTAAATAAAGGCGATGAAAAAACAAAATTCTTCCAAGCCTTTGTGAAAGGAATAAAATATGAAAATACCATTTGGTATTTAAAGGATCAAGCGGGAGCCACAATTTCCTCCTTTGAAGGATTGGCCCAGATGAGGAAAAATCACTTCCAATCCCTTTTTTAGGTCTGACCTACATGTTAATATTGTAGAGATTATAAGGTAGGCACTACTTTATCCTAGATTTGTTGATGGGGAAGGAAATAGAGACCTATTTGTTGAAGTATGAATGGAGGAACTTAAAGAAACTCTCCACATTTTCCAGAAAGATAAAAGTTTGGGTCTGGGTGGATGGAAAAATGAACTCTACCTAGGATTTTTTGAGCTCATAGGACTTGAGATTCTTCGGGTGGTGGAATATTCCAAGAGAAATGGGAGACTATACGTCCCTATAAATTCCACTTTCATTTCACTTATCAAAAAAACAAATGAGCCACAATCTTTTGATGACTTTAGGCCAATATCTTTATGCAATTGCCTTTACAAAATTGTGGCCAAAGTCATTGCTCAGAGACTAAAACCCATTCTCTTGGGGGACATCTCTCAAGAACAGTTTGGATTTCTGGAGGGACGACAGATACACGAAGAAAATGGGGTAGTGCAAGAAGGGATTCACAGTCTAAATACCACAAAGTATTGGGGAGCTATTTTGAAAATTGATTTATCTAAATCTTTCGACCATGTAAATTGGTCCTATATTAGACTTCTCCTCACCCACTTGGGGTTAGAAGTTCCTTTTATCAAGTGGGTGATGGCCTGCATATCCTCTTTTTCTTTTGCAATTCTTGTTAGTGGTTGCCTTCCCATTTTTTATTCTGAGAGAGGATTAAGACAAGGATGTCCCCTCTCCCCGCTACTCTTGATGTTGGTTTCAAAAGGTCTAAGTCATGCTATCATTCAGGTTGTTGGTTCTAGGGACTTTCAAGGAGTTCTATTAGGTTGGGGCTTCGAATTACACATATACTATCCTCTTTGTGGATTATATCCTCATCTTCTGCAGTGGGCGTCAGAGGGATGCGAAAAAACTTGTAGACATCCTCAAATTGTTTCAGGATGCCACTGGAATGGTCATAAATGTTGAGAAATCCACTCTATCCTTCACAAGTATGGAAGAAACCTCTAAAATGCATTAAAAACATATTTTCCCTTTTCCGACCATTGATTTCTCAGAGGGCATCAAATATCTAAGTTTTCATCTCAAATCAAATGAATACCGAAAAATGATTGGTGTTGGCTCCTAGATAAACTAGAAAAGCACCTCAAAGGATGGAACTTCAAGTGGCTCTCCAGAGCGGGAAAACTTACCTTGGAAAACTTGGTGCTGGAATCCATCCCCGTCTATTGGATGTCTCTAGATTGGATCCCTAAGGGGATTTTGGAGAAGGCACGAAGAATTTTCTTCTGTTTTATTTGGTCGGGTACTCAACATCATCATACCCTTCCATGGGTGAAATGGGAATGCTTTTCTTTCCCAAAGGCTTTAGGTGGATGGGGGCTGAAGAATATCTTTCTTTTATCCAAAGCTTTGGCTTCCAAAGTTGGATGGAGGTTGATATCATCTACTATTCTGTGGACTAATGTTTCTTATCATAAATATATCAGGCCATATTCGATGGAAGATTGGATCCAAAAAATGGAAAAATATCATCCCCATAGTTCTATTATTTGGAAAGTGGTTATCTCATCTTTCTTTGGCATTGGGTACGGTCTGGCCTGGTGAATTGGAAGGGGGAATTGGGTTAGGATTTGGATTGACCCTTGGTGAGGTAGTGGAAAATATCATATTCTCACTATTGAAATCATAGACGTCCTCAATGAGTAGGACATCCACTTCATCTCTCAGGTATCGAATCTTGAATCCACCTCTATCTAACAACAAGGTTGGATGGGCGCAGATTCCTTTGGCCTAGAAGGTAACCAAGCTCTTCTATGGAACAATTATATGAGGGCCCTCCGCTCGGTACATATTAGAATTCTCGATAGAGATGATGAATTAGTGTGGTAGAAAGAACCACATAGGATTTATACTCCAAAGTTGGGATACATTGCTTTAAATTTCCAAGTTATGCACAGGGATTAGAACTGGTGGTGGCGAGGTATATGGAAGTCAAAATGCCCACAAAAAGATAAGATTTTTATGTGGTGTATCTTTTACAATAAAATACCAATATGGGATAACATGAGAAAGTGAAACATTGCAGGCCCCGGTTGGTGTCCTCTATGCAAAGGAGAAAATGAATCATGTTTGCATCTCTTTATCATTATCTTTTTACTTAAAGGGTATCGGAGGAAATTTCACTTTGATTGAATCAGAATATGATATGGGAAGGTCCCACAATGGAATCAGCTTGACAGGTTTGGTGCCATGGTCTTTCTCATAAAAATATAAAATCACTTCCCCTTATAATTTGTTGGGGAATTTAGCTTGCTCGTAACAAAGAAATTTTTTAGGATCAACCCTCAGTTCTAAATTGTATTGTTGCTCAGAGTCTTTCGATCCTTTCTCACTTTCCACGGGAAAAATACTCTCCCATTGTATGAATAATCCCTTCAGAATCTATTAACCGCACCTATCCTTGGTGACTCTACGAATTCTATAAATTGGTCTCGGAAAACTCAAATCTATCATAATATTATTTTATTTCCAATTTTGGAAGAAATATTCAGACTCCTGAATACATTTGCATCTCACAACCTCTCTCATGTATATAGGGAATGCAATGAGCTAGTAGACTCCTTATCAAAAGATGGACTTCAATTTTTTTATGGCAGGAGAGGAGGATTATGAATTCTATCATAGGCCCTTCTTGGAAAACATCATTCAACCAACTTGATAACACTCTTTTTTTGTGGATTTGGCTTTCAAATCATAACAGATTATGTATCTAAAATGTAATCAGAACTATTGAAACCTAATTATTGCGACAAGTATTATGACCATAAGCTACAGACCTTAAATCTATGCTATTGAAGCTCTATACTTGAGCTCGGTTCTTTTTTTGTAAAAATCTGATGTGTATTCACTGTGTTTTTTTACTTTTTTAGTTGAAGCTCATTTTTGTTTTTGGTGTTTATTCTAGTGGTCTTTGGACATGAATCATCTGATGATTATTTTAGATGATATGTTCTTTATAAAACCTATAGAATGTAATTTTGTCTCCTCAGATGAATACAATTACACTTTTTTTCGTGGAAAAAAAAGTAAGAAACTATTCACTATTTCATTATTTTGCCAAAATTTACAAGGGAGAGATTTGCAAGAGAGACATACTGGGGAGCACTGTGGAGTAGAAGAATAATTTGAAACAACAATATTATTCAAAAGATCAGAATTTGAAGGGTACGGTGATTCACTCAAAACCCTTTTCATAAAGTCCTTTAAATAGTATTAAGCTATTCATTATTTCATTATTTTTCCAAAATTTACAGAGGGAAGATTTGCAAGAGAGACATATCGAGGAGCATTGTGGAGAAACAAAATACTTTGGAATAACATAATTATTCATAAGATCATAATTTGAAGGGTATGGTGATTCACTCAAAACCCTTTTGGAGCAACAAAATTATTCACAAGATCAAAATTTGAAGGGTTTTGTGATTCATTCAAAACCTTGCATAGTAAAAATTTTAAATTTTACTGTTGATTTTAATAATAATTGTTTTTACAATTTACATCACTATTTAGATTTAATTAAAATTCAGAAAAAATAAATAAATAAATAAAAAATCAACTTACCTTAAACCCTTCCTTCTTCTTTCTTATGTAACTGCAAAATTTCACCTTAGAGTTTAATTCTCTCTATCACTTCACAATTAGGGATTTTCATTTTAGGCATTTTAGATTTAATGAGTTTGTGTTTCTATATATAAGGTGTTTTCCATGTGATGCAAGGGGACCACTTATTGCATCGGATCCAAACCCTCTCGGCCCTGTCACATTTTTTTTAAATGATTTATGGTTATTGGTGTTCCAATTTTATTATAATGCAATGACACACTTACTAATAAAATGCACCAGAAACACTGTAACATAATGTTTTTTAAAAAATCGATCATCAATGTATAATTTTTTTCGATTATTTTTTTTGTTCATGGTAATTTTTTATTTTCATTTTTTACTCTAGTCGCAGTGGTATTATCGATACATATCACATCGTTGTAATTTAAAGTATTTAAAAATAAAAAAAAATCCTATCAGTGTGTTTCCTATATCGAACGCACCGATGCTTTCATATTATTAAAGTGCATTGGAAATAATATTTTTTTTAGCTGGAAATTATGTGATTTATTTATAAAATATATTTAATAGCTTTTGTATTGAATGGTATAGATTGTATATTCATAAAAAAAAAGTGTGAGAATAGTTCAAGTAACAAAACTTTTGATCGACACAAGGATAGCCCATCCAAAAAAACAAAAAAGGCAAGTTCCTTGTAAATTCTATACAAAATTAATATGTTTGAACTATATGTAAGTTTAACTAATATGTGTTGGTTAGTGTGTGTCATTCAGAGCCAAAAACTGAGGAAGCTCGATAATATTCTTTGTGATCTAAGTACAGAAGAGCGTACAAGCTTGATGGAAAAATTAAAAAATGATGAATCATGTGAATGAAAAAATACTATTCAATATGAGTTCTTTTTTGAATTTTCATTAATAATATACTTAAGAATATTAGATAACATGTTTCAAACATTCTATTAATTCATTATGTTTAATGTTCTACAGGGACCAACAACGAAGGAACATAATATCATCCTAAGAAAATAAAAATTATAGAAGATGTAAATGATGATGAATTGGTCCTTAGCTCATTTGGAGTGGTGTTGGAGGTTAATGAAATGGGGAAACACTTTTACAAAACTATGAGGGATATAGTGTAACGAATGTATAGATGTACTTTCCACTTACAATGTAGAAATCAATCCAATGATTCCAAGAATCCGGTTATATCTAAACTACGAGAATAATTTTGAGAGCAATGGTCAATGAGACCTGTCAGACTTGCAATAGAAAAAACATACAACATAAAATAATCATTCAAAAAGTAATGTTCCTAAAAATGTTTTTCTAGAATATGTATATATTACTACAAAGAATTCCTTTATTAATATCAATTTTGTTATATTTAGTTTTTATATAACAATATAAAAATAGTTTATTGTCATGTTACTTTTTTAAATAAGATTATGAAAATCCCAAAGGATCAACGAGCTGATATCCAAAATATGTCAGTATGAATGTTCAAAAAAGTGCACAAGGAGATGGTCAAAGAAATGGACCTAATTGCATCGTATAAGAAGCCATCCCAACAACAACATGCTTCAAATGTATGAAATCATTGAATTTTTCTATTAGGTACACATATAAATAATTAATTTAGCATTAAATATTAATTTTCAAGTATTTTCTTGTAGAAAATAAAACAAAATGGAACTCATTCAACACATAAAACAGGATGATGAGGAAGAAAAGGGTTGATAGCAAAGTTTGTGAGTAATTTTTATTTCTTTATAACAACTTAAAATTCCATTTTTTGTATATTTTAAGTTGTTTTACAACAACCATTCTTGAATGTCTTCAAACATGTGCGAACATACAAAGAAGAGTCATTGGAAGAATTGATTGACATTGGGTTAAGTATGGGTTGTGAGTATATGTTGGCATATTAAAAATTAATTGTGGAATTTGTAAGTATCTATGTTGTTTTACTTCTCTCATTTTATAATTATTGGACCAAAATAATTATTTATATTAAATCTATGATTTATTATGGGGTATAAAACTTGCAGGAAACAAAGTATGGAAATGTGCCAACAAAGGAGTTGTTGATAGAGGGCATGAGATTTGGTTTTGTAAGAATGTGTATCATTCAGGACTCAATTCTTTCTATGGTACATCACTTTTCAATTTACATTCATGTATGTTATTTATTTCAATTTTCATTATTCTCACCAATGTAGATACATTCATCACACTTTATTTTTATTTTTGTAGATGGAACTCGAAGAAGAGGAAAACAATCGAGACAATCAACAAAACATTCGGCCAAATAACCCAAGTCATGGAAGTAGCTCGAGCACTAACAACAATTCCAACGAAAAATGATTATTAATATATTTGGATATCAATGCAAGTTGTATTTTTTGAAATAATTATCAGTGAAAATTAGACATATTCTTTAATGTAATGGACAAAGTGTCCAATTGAAAGACAAGGGGTTACCAATAAGTCTCCCATTTTGTATGACAAAGAGCCTCTTATTCATATATAATAAAATGTACATTTTATTTTATTCTATCGTGTTGTGTAATTTCCCTGTGGAATGTTACATCGCTGATTAAATATTATAATAAAGAGATATGAAATCTGATGATATAACAAATTAATCCAAAAATCATATCCAAATGCACTACTCAAAATTTACTTTATATGAATACTATTATAAGAGGTGAAGGACAGAGATCTGTGGTTGGGGGGAACCATAGCCGCAAACTCCTGGTCCCAAGTGTTGGATCTATTGCTCACGAGGAGGGTTTTGAGTTCGTTTTTTGTGTGGATGGTTCTAATCTCGTGATCGAGCTCTCATTTCGAGGGGCGGATCTGGCGATTGTGTCTTTAGTGCGGCTTTGGTTTGTCATGCAAGTGATTTTTTTGTGTGTTTTCCTTCTTGTGGCGGGTTGGGAGTGTTGTTGCATGTTTAGTTTTGGTGCTTGTGTGCTAGGATTCGGTGCCTCCTAACTTGTTCTTGGTGGGATTCAGTTTTGTGATGGTTGGGGTTTGTTCTGGTGTGTTTCTTTTGGGATCTGTGGATCCACTTTTGAACTATTGCCTCAAATCATGTGGCTTGGATCTTGCCTCTTATCATCATCTATTGTCATTGCGTGAATCCTTGTCGATGTCCTCTTTTGTGTAGATTGTTTGTGTGGTTCCCTGATTCGGTGGTTTGTGGCGGGTGTGGAACTCGGTTCTTCTTATGATCTGGTCTTTTGTAGATCGACCTGCCTTTTGCGTGGATTTGGGTTTAAATTTTTCACGTGGATCTTTTGTTTTGGTGGTCTCGTGTTTTCTTTGTGGCCATCTTTTTTCTCCACTTGTTTTTTCTCTGTGGGTGGCCCCTTTCTTTTGGTGGTCATCTATGTTGTCTCCTTTTGATCTCCCTCTCTAGTATCGAGGTCATTTTTCAAGGTTTGATGTATACCATCTACTTTGTGGTTCTAGATTCAAAGTTTTTGTTGTCGAGTTTTGAATATTTGAAGCCGGGTTTCGGGGTTTTGGATCCTTTATTTGATGTTCTCTCTCAGCAGGGTTTTTTGGGGTTACTCGCTCCTGTTTGCAGTTCCTCTCTCTGATTTTGTTGGTTCATTCGAGGATTGATGTATGCTCAGATCGGGGCCCTTATGGAGGGTGTCAATGACTCTCTCTTCCTCATATGAGATGTGGGGTTTGGCCATAGCTTTGAGGTCCTTTCTAAGGGCTTGCAGTGTTGATGCAATGACACTTTGAGGTCTTTTTTGAGGGCGTGTAACTTTTTGGTTTCTCTTTTTCTGGTGTTTATAGGTTGGGATTTTCTTTGGTGTCGCTGCTATCTGGTTCTGAGAGCTTTATACCACTCTAACTTGGTCCTTCCGGCCTCTGGGGTTTTCTTTGGGATTGTTTTCCCTATGTTTTTTTTGTGGTGGGGTTTCTTGTTCTTCATTAGTCATTTTCCGACTTATTTTGCGTTATTCCCAACTCATTTTATTGTATATATCTTTGTGGCTTATTATCTAGCTTCAGGGCCCCTTCGGGCTTCTATTTTTTTATCACTTTACCCATGGTTGGGTCGTGCTTAAGGCACCTACAAAATGTAATTTGGTTATCTTCGGATGAATAAAATTACGCTTTTTTTTCGAGGAAAAAAAGATATATGTCATTTTTTTGATGAACAATGGAATAAAAAATAACAATAATTGCACTGTCACAAGTTGATGTTTCTAAAAAGAGAAAATGATCACCAGTGTGTTTAATGCTAAAAAGCATCGGTGATGTAATAAAATGTGCATTGGTGTTGTAATACAATGAACCCACACTGATCATAATACTATTTTAACAACAACAATTATAATAATAAAAAACAATATTCCGATGCATTTACTTAAAATGCCACACTGGTGCTTCTGTATCATACTTCCACATTGGTGCATTCTAAATTTCATGCACCGGTTGAGTTTGTCTTGTAACGCACCGGTGCATGGTATCATAGATTCGATCGATGCATTGTTATTATTAAAGCACCAATGTGTTATTATTTAGAAGAGCACTTGTGCCCCAATATTTTTTTGACTGCCCCGGTGCTTTCAGTGAAATGTAAGCATTGGTGCTTTAAGTTTGAGAACTTACTGTTGTGTATAAACCATGAAGCGCACCGCCTAGAAAAACATCCGCTAGAACCTCCCGTCGCCCAGATTTTTTTAGTTATAATGAAGTTACATTATAATCTCTGCAAAAATATCCGCTACCAAAAATAGATGTTTTAGCAGAGTTTTTTTTTACAATTTTTGCCAATTTTGTAACACTAAAAACCTTCGCTATAACCTCTGCTACAAGGTCTTTTCCTTGCAGTGAAGGTTTGATAGTGGATAAAAGGTTGTCCCACCTAAGTGTGCAAAACACACACTATCCACACTAGGGGTGAGGAGAGACTTTAAAGCATTTATTCTAGTTCTTTCCCATAGCCAACTCTATGTGGACCTCGGTCCAGTCTATTTGTCAACAATGTATCCCTAAATCCATCTTCTAGAGCACTTCCCTTCAGGCAACCCACTGTCTTGGGTGTTGAGTTCCAGTCTATGTGGGTGTTTGTTAGAGTCGAAATTGAATATTGGATTCACAAAGATGTTTCTTTTAATTCAACAATCCCATCGATGAGTTTCTCTTGGTATGATGAGGCATTGATCAAAGACTTTCTCCTATTATGATGACACACTAACTTGTGTCAACCCATCTATGTGGATCAAGGTGCAAGTGCATAAATTTAAGGATGTAGATGGAACATCTCTAATAGCTTCTAGACTTTTGGGGTGGGACCCTTTGTATCATGAGTATGGAGCCACCAAGCCCCACTTGGCCCACATTAGTAGAGTCTCATAGAGGTGACAATAGGCCCCACCATGACAAATAGTGCTTAAAGCTAGTTCTAGTTATATTTGAAGGGCTTAAACCTTTCAAGTCACATTGTGGAAACAAACATATATAGATTTTCTAGTCACTTGCTGAGACCTTACGGTTGATCGTGATCATGACGACCCTATGTATATTACTATTATGTCTTTTTAAACTTGTTGAGACCTTATGATTGATCATGATCATGACGACCCTATGTATATTGCTATTAGATCACTTTATTATTGAGGTTTTGGCCTAAGACACCCCATGTTTTTTTAACTTATGAATAAATTAATCTTGTAGCAAAATAACTTTTTTTCCAATCACAACTCTAATAAGAATTTGATAAAAACTTCAAATATAAGCAAAGTCTTACTATGAAAATCCCATATATATTAAAATCATGACATACAAATTTTGCCCAATTTTATTATTTTATTATTGAAAAATCGAGCATAACTCTAAATCCATAGAAACTCTCACTTTTTGTATTCCCAAATTCAAGGGAAACTCTCACTTTCTGTATTCCCAAATTGTAACCACCTATATATAATTTTTATTACACTACAAGACTAGACGATTCCTCATGTAGACGTGACATTAAACATTACAAAGGCAACCTACCTAACAAAAGAAGTTTTACCAAAATAAAATAAAAGTAGACGTGACATTAAACATTATACAAAGTCAACCTACTTTAAAAAAATGTTTTAACAAAAAAAATCCAAATATTCTGTATTCAAGAGTGATGTAATTGACACAGCTCATTGATAACTTTCGATTTAAAGTTAACAAGTTCAAGAACATTAAGTTCTCTTCATGAAAAGAATGGTCTGATAACTTTGGATTTAAAGAAAACAAAGTTCAAGAACATTAATTTCTCTTTATGAAAAAAATGGTCATGGTCATGTGCATGGTGTCAAATTTTTTTCTTGGTCAAAGGAGAAGGTGGATTTATTTTTCTTAGTTTTTATAGTTTTTATGAGTATATTTTTCTATCAATTTTTATCAATTTTTATTGAAATTGAAAGGTTTTTCAAAAAGTTAAATTTATTTATTTATTAAAAATACAATTTAAATTTTACATAAATCTATTTTTTCTATTTCACCAGATTTCAGTAAAAAAGTAAAATATTTAAACAACACCAACTCATTTTACCTAAAAGCATCCATTTAGCTGAAATCGATATGTTACGTAAGCTTGGTGAATTTCTAAAAACAGAAAGCGTATACAACATCATTCATTCCTTATTTAGCGTCTCCGTATATCGTTTTGTCTCCGTCGTTAAAACGTCTCTGACTCAAAAACTTTACTGCTTACAGAGATAGCTTTACTGCTCAGAGATTGAGAGATTTTTGCAGCCAATTGCATGTATAAGAATCTGACCTAAAATATTAAAAGAATGAAAACAGGTCAATATCCAGGCATCAGGAATATTGCAAAATAATGATGCAGAGAAACATCATACTGAGAAAGAATGGGCAGGAAATAAAGAATTCATGAAGCACCAAGAGATCAAAAAAAAATCAGGTCAACCCCTCGTTGTTTAATAGATTTAAGATTAAGACAGTTCGATTTTTTTTAACAGGAAAGTGACTAATAAAAAATTGTCAAAAATCATCATGAATGCTGAATCTTAATTTTTTAATAAATCTAGATTTCATTTCCTGTGGCCTATGTAATGTTTCAATGATGGAGAAGCTTCCATCCAGTGAAAATGGGATGGCTTTAGTTGCAGCGCACGCAATATCCAAGAAAGAACAAGAAACAGTGTACGAAATCCAAAGATTTCAACGAAAAATAAGTATCTCTTCCACTGTAGCTGATTCCTGATTGCGTATTAGCGTTGATTTTGCATCAACATCATTTTCCTTTGAAGCTTTCAGATTCTACAATTCACCCAACAAATCTAAGATCCAACTGTGTACAATAAATATATTAGGTTGTAAACTGGACAAGTGCCCAGTGGTATTTGAAACAGAAGCAACCACGTGCAAGTGGTGGCCTGCTTTCATTCAAAGTACATAATCCATCCATATAATCTGATCTGATATAATGTTGACTTCATTTCGGATATTTATGGGCCATTCACATCAGATGCTCTGTCCATTAAAAGATAGCTACAGTGGATGTCCCCTCGAGTCGATCACTTGCTGGAGTTTATTTAATTAACAGAAAAACATTTCCACGAAACTGGATGTTTTCATTGAGTTGTGGTAACTGGGAAGGAAATAATTAATAAGATCCCTTGATGTGTGACTGGTACAGAAAACTAAACGAAAAAACAGTAAGGAAGAAACGATGCCGCTCAATAAATCTATGATAATTGTTGCAGAGGTAGCTTCTGCTTACATCATTTAGCTGATCCCATGAAGCTCTGATGAGCCTAAAGGCTAGAGCTGGTGCTTCCTCTGCATATGGAATCTTGTTCAACAAGATGAATAAGTGTAATTTTGTAATTTTAATTACGATCACAACAGTACCCAACGCCAAAAACTTCATGTGTTTGTAAACACATGAATGAATTACATGATAATAGAGATACTCGCTCTGCGCCGTTCATACAGATACATACATAACTCCCCCAAGCATGCAAAAATATTGTATAGCCTTTCTGTAAACTCTGAAATAGCAATAAGGGGAAATGATAAACAACCCACTAATTGCTTCTGTCTGTTTTTTTTTTTTACCAAGGCCGTTGGTATCATGGAATTTAAAGTTTCTGTTCGCCATCAAAAATCTCTATGTGATTAGGGGGAGGGCTTCCAGAATTGAAGAGTGAATTTCCAGCTTACAAAAAATGATGTCGAGATAAACAGGCAGGTTGATCAGGGGGGGCTGGATTTGGTGCACTAGGCGTCCGGCTGCATGACCGTAATGGAGATGAGAGATTCCTTCTCGTTGCTGTCCATGTCCAGTCTGTATGTGGGAGCATCATTGGATGTGGTCGGAGATGTTGTTGTTGTTGATGATGATGATCCAGTCAATTGTTTGGCCCTGAGAGCTTGAAGGTTCCAGTCGGTCCGGAGGAGGACGAGGAGCATCAAGAAAGCACAGGTGGCTTGAGCTGCAAGAAGTCCCAACCACAAACCGACCAAGCCTGTGTTGAAAATAAAGCCCAGTAGCATTGCAACAGGCATGCCCACCATGTAAAACGAGCCAAGATTGATATTTGCACCGGTGGAAGGACGAGCGCTTCCTCTGAGTACCCCACAACCCGTAGTCTGTGGGCAGTTGCCCAGTTCACAAAGTCCTACAATCGGCATGGCCATTGCTGTAAGAGACAAGATGCTCTGGTCGGCGGTGAACAACCATCCCCACACATGGCGCATCGTGGTTGTGAAGGTCATGGCCAGGATGCCTACGACCACGGCACAGAAGAGAGAAACCAACATGGCGATTCGGGCCTTGTGAGGCCTGTTGGCCCCCAGTTCGTTGCCTATTCTCGTCGAAACTGCGAGGCTGAGAGAAGAAGGGAATATGTAGACAAGAGAAGTTGTCTGGATGAGTATTCCCATCGTTGCCACTGCAACCTTTGCGTTTATGAGAAGGCCCGAGAAAATGATCATTAATTCATACCACCACCATTCTAAGCAGACAGATACACAGCTAGGAATGGCCAAGGTGAGAAGGGATCTCCATTCCTTGAAGCACTCCGTAGACCAACCTCCCCAGCATCTGCTATGGATGCTAGAATTATAGCACAGGTATGCCAAAAGAGCAAGCACGAGGTTAAAATCTGTCCACGCAGCCGCTAAGGCTACTCCACGGATTCCCAATCGTAGGTAACAGACGAGAAAAAAGTTGATTGGCACATGCAGCGCCAGAGCGAAGGCTGCACCTACAGTTAAGGGCGTGGTGATATTCTGACTTCTGAGATAGATTCTCAGCGGATTGAGAACGGACTGAGCCAGCAAATCTGGCAGAGAGAAAAGCAGATAGGTGGCCGCCATGGAAGTAATGTTGGCATCCTGGCCACACAAGAGAAGGATCCTTTCCATATTTATCCATAACAAACCTATGGGAAAGCAAGCACAAAGAAGGATCATGATCGTTCGCTGCAGTGTTACACCCATCAGAGACCACCGTTTAGCACCATAGGCCTGGCCGCAAATGGGTTCCATTCCCATGGCAAGCCCAGATAGAACAGAGTAACCAGTTATATTAGCAAATCCAATAGACAGGGATCCTCCAGCCAGTTCCAGCTCTCCTAACCTTCCCATGAACAGCATCGATGTCATCGCTCTCCCATATGACAGCAAACCCGCCACCACCATCGGCCCTGCGATCCCTCCTATTTGCCTCACCTCCTCTATAACCTGTTAACAAAACATTATTCCACCACATCAGAAAATTACTCCAACAGAGGATTCAAAATAAGAAATCGTTGAAACAGATTAAATCGTTACTCACCTCCACAGTCGTCGGCCAGCGTGTGAGATCGTCCTCAAAATCAAGGCTTGTCTCAATGTTCTGTTTAACTCTGGGCAGATAAGCAAGAATCATCGGTGGCGTCAATGACATCACCGATTTGGCACAGGAATGCGGTTGCTCCATGCTCTTCCCACACTGTGACTGTCTACACATGATGATCGATCCCGAGAATACCTCTTTCTCCTTCGATTCTGATCAATTGATTCGCTTCTCCTAACTGACTGCCTATCTTCTCGTCAAATTCTCCGGCGCCGTCTAACAAACTTTTCAAACCGAAACCAAACCCCATCCGGTTTCTGACCGGGTCGGGCTTCTGTTGTTCTACTTTGATTTGCTTTCAACGCGTGCGGGGTATTGAAGAAGCAAAGTGCTGCGGGAATCGATCTCGACTGGACTCTTTTTATGAATGGCTATACCAGACGTTCAACCGCGATCGCCGTTTCAGGCCGGAGCCCCACGAGTGAAGATGAGCTGTCAACCTCTGCTGTGAGCAGCGCGTACACGCGTGGGGGCAATGCTCCAGCTTTTCTTCTCTCACTGCTCTATTAGGATGGCATGGATCCTGGATGGGCATGGGCGCGGGCGCGGGCGTGGGCGCAGGCGGGGGATTAGGGTGAAGATGAAGATGAAGATGAAAATGAAGGTGAAGGGTGAGGGTGTATAAATAATGCTCTACCTTGAAATTGAAATTGAAATTGACTGATAATTACTGGATACCCAACATCGCCTTCAAATTGAAATTGGAATTGATTGCTGATTTATTTTTATTTATTGTCCTTGTTATCAACAAGGACAAGGCGAAGGAGAAGGAGCGAGAACAAGAAGCAGAAGTGCCCCACACTGGAGCCCTCTGGTCCCTCCGGCGCGACCCACTTGCTTCTTTATCCCATATTCCCGACAGCCCAACATTCCGTCGTGCAGTCCCTCACACTCACCTTCTCCATCTTCGTCACCTTGTAACCTCACAGGGCCCGGCCCCTCTGCTTCTCAGAGATAGCAATGCAAGCTCACGGGCAGTCACGAGACTCGCAAGGACAACACCGTCTTGCCTTCAATTTGGCAGAGCGCGGATTGCCGTTAAAAGAGAGAGAGAGAACGAGAGAAAAAAAGGATCTTGAATCGTGGCATGGTTGTCATTCATTGGGCATCGGGCGCACGCATGGCCGACGGATGCGCCGGTACGCTACTGCATATCACCTCTCCTTTCCGTTCGCTTCGCTTGTGCTCCCTTTTTACCGGCGGATCGCCATCCCCAACCCCAACCCTACCGTGAACCCCACCTGGTTAACCTACATATAATACTATTAGTATTATTTAAACAGAAGATACTTTCTGGGCCTCACCACAGCCACAGTAACAGTCACAGTCACAGACCCCGGCCCTCCCTAGCTGGCTTCTTGGCAGGCTGCTGCAAGTTCCGAGGCCAAAAAAGCTGTCATCCCGCCATGCATGTGAAACCTTTGAAAACGGGCCTAAACAAAAACACCCAATCCCAATCTCACCACCAAATATAGCGGTTATTCGCTGTCATCACCTGCCCATGAGCGAGCACTTTCCGGCAATCGTCCAGAAATCTGGAGCAACACTCCGGTCCCTCTCATCTCATCTCTCATACCCCATGGCCCAGCCACAGAAGACGGCAGGAGCCACTTCCGTGGAGCAGAAATCCACGTTCAGTCTCATCATCGGATCAAGAAGCTACAGAGCTTGCCTCCTCCCTGCCTACCTGCTTGCTTTCTGTGTTGCGTGCGGGCGTGCCAATGCCACAATCATCTACACAGAACAACAAGATAGGAGACGAGGGTTAGGTTTTCTCTTTCTTTTCTCTTCCTTTTTTTTATTACCTGGGAGGCCGGTGAGCGAAATAATATCCGTTTGGGATGGCGAATAAACCCGTGACAGCTCTATCCATTGGGTAATGAGTCCTGAGGTTCCTGTGCGTGACGCCATGCTATGCAGTTGCTGATATAGGCAACAGTGGCGGCAAACGAGGATAGACCAAGGGGACGACGTCACTAGGTCAGGGCTATCGTGAAGGTGGTGAAAAATACTAAAAAACAATCTCATCAAACCCGACGAAATCCATATTCGAGAGGCGATAAGGATTCCATGGACTGTGATAAAAAACATGACAAACTTTGCAGTCATCGATGTCCTCCCCCCGTCTGTCTAATCACCAAACCAAGGAAACACTTGGGGCCAGGACTTTGGAGTACTGCTGTTGTTGTTACCCATGTGCATGTGACACAGTCCAACATACCACGATCCATCCCTGCTACCAGACAACCCTTCTGCCTTCCCCAACACCAACACCAACACAGTCCCACTTACCTCCCCTCATTATACTTTATCCTTTTTTAATCTATCTGTGCACCTCTGCAGCTTTCCAGCTCTCTGCAAATAAGTCAGTCTTTGCTGCAACTTAATGAAGCATCGCTTGCTCGTACGTACTTCCTTTACTTCCACTCCTGCTGTTTCTTCTGCAAGAGCAACCCGTTAACGGCCCACAGCTTCTAATAATTTCAATTCCTTTTGGCTTGGACCCCTGGTTACTGCACATTGCCCTCCTCTCAATTTCAATTTAGTACCCGACCTGACCTAATAATAATCATTATACTCATAATTTAACTTTTTGGCCAGCCAGACTGTCTCAAGACAAGCTTCTCATTACTAGACATTACTTATTCCTTCCTTTTCCATTTGTTGTCCAAGGTTTTTACTATGGCTGCTTCCTCTTTTTTTTCTTCTTCGTCTGTACTGCTCTTAGCTGCTGCCACCTTGCTTGTCCGTGCGTCCATAAAGTAAAGGATCTTTTACACTTTTTGTTGATAAACATGACATACCATCCTCCATTTACACTTTTTTGTTGATAACCATGACATACCATCCTCCATGTTCGGAATGCTTCAATTTCATTATCAATGTATATGTATATAATATCAAACCTTTAAGATTGAAATAGACACTTTTCTGAGCAACCCTAACTTTTAATTTTGAAATAGATACTTTTAGTGCTGTATTTTCTGGAGATTTAATTGTGTATGAATTTTTGAATAGAAAGTTTTTACGCCTAAAGGCATACACCTATTCATAATGGGCAGAATGATCTTTGAACCTTACCACAGATGTTTTATATTGAGGACACGTGTTACCTTTCGGCCTTAAAGAATGTGCTAGTTCTAATCAACTCAAATAAATTTGAGCAATCTATATCAATTATAATTTCAGTGCATTCATTTTCTGTAAATTTAACTGTGTATGAATTTTTTAATAAACAATTTTTCAAAGCAACCCAAATAGATTTGAGCAACCCATATTAATTATTTTGATAAAATTTAAAAGAAAAATATATATAACACAACCATTGTGCATGTATTAGTAAATGGATTCTCAAACCACTAACTCTATTTCCCAATGTTTCAATTTAAAAAATAAAAACAAAAAAATCTAATCTTCTTCCTAAGCTGAAAAAAAAGATTCAATTTTTCTGAGTGGTCCCTAACCTTTAAGTTTAAAATAAAATTTAAAAGAAAAATCTATATAACACAACCATGGTGCCTAATTGATAAAATTTAAAAGAAAAATCTATATAATACAACCATGGTGACTGTATTAGTAAATGGATTTTCAAATCACACACTCTATCTCTCAGTGTTTCAATTTAAAAAAAAAAAAATCTAATTTTCTTCTTACATCTCAGACTGGAAAAAAAAAAAAGTTCAGTTTTTCTGAGCAATCTCAACCTTTATGTTTAAAATAGATGGTTTGAGTATGTTTATTTTCGAGAGATTTAACTATGTATGAAATTCTGAATAGACAATTTTTCTAAACAACCCAGATAGACTTGATCAACCCAGATGGATTATTTTGATAAAATCTAAAAAGAAAAATCTATATAACAAAACAGTTACTCTTATCTCCTAAGTGTTCCCATTAAAAAAAAATTCTAATCTTCTTTCTCCATTTTAAGCAGGTGAAAAAAATTCAGTTTTTATGAACAACCCCAATCTTCAAGTTTGAAATATTTCCAAGTGTTCCAATTAAAAAAAAAATTCTAATCTTCTTTCTCCATTTTAAGCAGGAGAAAAAAAGTTCACTTTTTATAAACAAGTCCAACCTTTAAGTTTGAAATATATGAAATATCTCCAAATGTTTCAATTTAAAAAAAATCTAATCTTCTTTTTCCATTTTAAGCAGGAGAAAAAAAGTTCAGTTTTTATAAACAACCCCAACCTTTAAGTTTCAAATATCTGAAATATTTCCCAGTGTTCCAATTAAAAAAAAAATCTGATCATCTTTCTTCATTTTAATCAGGAGAAAAAAGGTTCAGTTTTTATGAACAACCCCAACCTTTAAGTTTGAAATATATGAAATATCTCCAAGTGTTCCAATTAAAAAAAAATCTAATCTTCTTTCTCCATTTTATAAGCAGGAGAAAAAAAGTTCAGTTTTTATGAACAACCTCAACCTTTAAGTTTGAAATATTTCCCAATGTTCCAATTAAGAAAAAAATCTAATCTTCTTTCTCCATTTTAAGCAGGAGAAAAAAAGTTCAGTTTTTATAGACAACCCCAACCTTTAAGTTTGAAATATCTCCCAATGTTCCAATTAAAAAAAAAATCTAATCTTCTTTCTCCATTTTAACCGGGAGAAAAAAAGTTCAGTTTTTATAAACAACCGGGGTAAACGGAGGTCTCTACTGTTAAGTATTCGAGGCATGGACTGAGAGTGTGAATTGAATATCCGCATGTGTCTCGTCAATTTATTAATTAACTTTCGAATTTATATATTAATAATTCGGATTTCATTGATGCCTGTATCTCCATTCCGAGTAGTTTAAGGACATTGACCAAGTTTCATCGAATTTTGACTCAGGGAAAAATTTTAAGAATTCATTTCCATTCAACGATAAGATTAGGGATTTTATATTCTCGGTGGCATTCCAAAAAGGGTTATTTATAAATATATTATATTTTATTATCTATAAATATCATGGGTCAGGAATCAAATCTAAGACAATAAAAATAAATTTCTAATAATACTATTTGAACTGACCTTAAATTAAAAGTTCAGTAATTTAACACTCCACCGCCAGTGATCGAGTTATAAAACTATGTTGTGCATGACAAAATTGCATGAAATAGACACTCTACCCCATGTTCATTGAGTATACCGCCCATGTTCCTTCAACATACGTTCATTGAATATATCAACAAATTAAACTAATAGATTAACTCATGTTCCGATGCAAACAAATTAAACTAATAGATTAACTCATCTTCCGATGCAAAAGTATATTTGAGATAAGTTTTAAGTAATAGTTTTTAATTTTGTTTACAAAAATTTAGTAAGAAATTTCTCAAAAGTTATAATTTCGTACAAAAGTTATCATTTCATTTATCATAAAATTAATATTATATATATATTATTTTCATAAAAAATAATTATTAGAAAAATTGAGTTTTTCCACTTTGTATTTAGTTGAGCTTATTTATCACCTTAAAACATAATAGTTAGGTGCATTCAATTTAATATTTTAGAGTTTTCTACATGTGAAAGCAATCTGTTAATTTATTTTAAAATAAAAGTGATATTTATTTTTCTAATTAAAACGAGTATAAATTGTATGGAGATATCAATATTGGGATTCTCAAATAGATAACAGGAGGAAGACTAAACATTTTATGATTTTGACTTTTTCTTATTTGTCATAAGGAAAATAGTAATCTTCAATAAAACTGTAGTTTTAGATTTTTGTTATTTTTAATACAAAGATGGATTTAACATCCTTAAATATCCATAACACAACAAAATTGTACAATATTAATATATAATATTTTCTATTTCATTGATTTAAAATGATTTTTACTTAATTTTAAATTCAAAATTTATGTTTTTCATCCTATTATTTTATACCAAAAATATCAATAAATCAAAACAATAAACAATAAACATAAACCAATTAAAATAAACCATACTTTATAACCAAGTACAAAACCCAATTAACCATTTTTCACCAAAAAGTTTAAAAATATGTGTAGCCATGGGGGGAGTGATCCCACATGAACAATGATCTTATCTTAAGCATCGTCAAGCCACCAACAATTAGAGAAAAACATATGCATTGTTGCATGGTCTTCTCTTGGCTAAATAAGCCATTCTCAAAACATTATTATTTTTTAGAGACTATGATGGTTATCGAGGCAATGCTTGACAAATCATCCACCTTGGGAAGTAAACTAGCACTTATCGTCACTTGATTAAAAAATGAAGCTAGGTTCTTCTCCAAAATCTCATTCTATCATATCAAACGAGACCTCAATTTGGAAGCAGACCATTGGGCTAAGAGAGCTTTCAAGCTTAGCCAAGGAACTCAATTTAAAAATGGCAGATATGGACAAGTTCTCGTCCTCTAAGTATTGATTTGAATGGCTTGACAAGCATATTAGGGTTAAGGCATATATCATCCTCATTTAATTTCACATGAAACAAATCCTTTCACATCTTCGTAGTGGCACCAGGACGAGAGATTTGAGGACAAGCCACAAACTCTTCAGCATGTGAGCTCCCTCTTTCCTCATGGTTATTGAATTCTGCATTCGTGGTATGTTCAAGCCTTGTGGGAGTGAGGTTGTGGATTTGAATTGGGTGCAAGCTCAGTTGTTTCTGGAGTGCCTGATAATTTTTAAGTGCTCTTGGCTATGGGTGACTTGTCGGTCTATTCAATCCTATTTGGAATGTTTTAAATCTGAGTGTGGGGAAATTTGAAGGTTAGGAGCAAGACAATTCTCAAAAAATTTCTTTCTGTGGAGTAGAGAAATTCAATTCAAGACCTTGTGCTTCACTTTATCTCTTCTTCTTAGTTCTTGTGCTTGTTTCTGGGTCCATTTTGCAAGAGGAATTCATTCAAGGTTGAGTGTTGGAGGGGTTTTGGTTTCTATCTCCTTGTGGGGAAGAACTTGTATCTTCTAGTCTATGTTCTCATACTTTCCTATTTCCCTTAGACATTGGGAATCTTGGATTGCTATTATAAATAAATTTCATCTTTGACTATTGGGAACTCAACCTCAGTAAAGAGATTGGGCTTTTGTGGGTCTTTCAACAACCCGAAAACACTGTAATTGGTCTTTTAGGCAGGGTATATCAAGCACAAATCAAATTTCCACCTCAAGTTTGGTTTTGTAGGTTTCAAAAACATGGATAACAAAGGGGCACTCACACAAATTTGATGGTCGAAAAAGTGGCAATGGGGTGAGGAGGAACATGCACACACAGGAATGTGTGTGCGTTCTTAGAAATGTGCATGCAATCCTAATCTTATAACCTTTGTTATCTTTGAACTGTCACACATGCCTTCCAACTCAGATTTTTTAGGAATGTGCACACACATTCCTAAAAGCACACACACATGCACTCTTGATAACGCATGTAGAATTTTGGGACTAAATTATTTTTCCCAATGTATAACATTCACCTCCAAGTGGGATATCAATGACATTAGAGGATTTGAGCATTAAGTATGGGTACTAGGGTCCTTGACATGGTAAGGGAAGGAAACTTGGGCTTTAGGCTATAAAATTAGCTTCTAAGTATCAAGGTCCCTAAACCAACACCTCAAACCACCATAGTTGATATCACAAGGACATCCTTGTCTTCCATGTAGAGATATGTGCATCATTAGAATATTTTGAGCACTAGTTATGAGCAAGGATGATTTTAAGGATGGAAATTTATTTTAAAATGTAGAAACCTTGGCGAATATTACTAATCCTCCATATGTCAACTATAAATGTTTGGCGATATTTTTTTTTTAAATATTCAAATTTCTAAGTATTTTATATAGTTTTTATAAAATTTTGGCGATTTTTAAGGTAAAATAATTTTATCCTATAGAATTTGGGTGAATCATTTTTAAAATAGTGAATCTCATTTTTGGAAAAACCATGAAAAATTAGCCCATGAGCGAAATTTAGCCCCTAAAATCATCCCTGGTTATGAGTCTCGAGGCCCTTGAAATGTTCATGGGAGAAACATGGTGATTGGACCTTAAAGTGGTATTTTTGGAATACATGGCTATGAAAAACACCTTGAACCACCATATAAGACCTCTCAAGTTTATCCCTTCTTTTGACCGGGGATATGGGTGGCATTAGGGGATTTTTTATACTAGATACCTAATTCTTTGGGCCTTATACATCTATGAAGGAGGAAACCTAAGACTTACACCATAAAAGAAGCTTCTGAGAATCAAGGTTCAAGAATGACACCTTGGTCCACTAGACATGATCTCTTAAGGATATCCTTACTGTGTAAGTGGGGATATTAACAATATCATGGAGGTTTTAGAACTAGGATGGGCTTCAGTGTCCCAGATATGGTTAGGGGGGGGACCCAGGTCTTAGGCCATAAATGAATATTATAGGAATTAAAATGCAAGAAAAAAACATGAGTTCTAAAGGGGATATTTGGCCTCCAAGTGGAGTTATGTGAACCATTACAATTTTCAATCACAAATTATGGGTCAAGGGTTCCTCAAAATGGTGTCCATAAGAAACCTATGCTTTAGTCCTTTAAGGAATATTTCATGCATCTGAGGCCAAGAACAACACCTTGAACCCACACACATGACCTCCCAAGTGTATCATTTTTCTCTTAGTGGGTATAGTGGCACCATTAGGGGTTATGGAGAAGTAGGTATCAATATGAAGACTTGGATCAAGATCAAGTAAAGAAAATTTCTCAGTAGGCCTAAAAAGTAGCTTCCAGGGCTCAAGAGCCATCATTGAGTCCTGAAACCACCACATGTGATCTCTATGTGGTATATTTGTCCTTGGAGTTGCAATATGGACTCCACTAGAAGGTTTTGAGCACCAAGTATAGGTTGTGTGGAAATAAACATGGTCAAGGGAGGAAAATCGAGCCTTGGGACCTAAAGTAAGCTTCTAGG